>JAHLWY010000431.1:0-33877 GCA_020002185.1 Paraescarpia echinospica
TGCAGACGTTGATGCCATCTGGATAAGGTACAACATAGATTGGAATATGGAACGGTTCCAGTAAAGTTCTTCATCCTGTGGTAGGGAGATGAAGTAGAGCTAGTAACCCGTGCCCGATGACTTGCAATCCACCTCATTGGAGGACACCTTCTTGCATGTTGTCCCTGCACCGCGCAGCACCGGAGGAGGGCCTTCACTCGTCATTGTTCATCACCGTTTCCTGATGCGTTTGACTTGGACTAGTAACCATCTAAACGTCTAAAGCCAACTACTATTAACACGTATATTCACATGATACATATCATCAACTCACATCATTAATGTCGGTGTGCAGTTTATCCCAAATGCAACTTAATATTCGTCATGTATAACCTACAACTTTTATGGTGCTGTCTACTGGTTTTAATAAAGCCTTTGTCTTTGTTCTTTAACTTGCACAACACCCAATGACACCTGGTATATGCAAAATATTCTTTGAACACAATTATCTTTGACGTTGTAAATAAATATTAAGTAGCAAAATTAGCCAATGCTAAAATAAATACAAATGAACCTGACGTGTTCAAATTTCCTAAACAAGGATTACAATCTTTAATATATGAATCGTCCAGATCAGATGGTGATATATTGGATCAACAGAGACACTCTCTGTCAGGCACATACTGACTACCTGCACTATCTATATCGTGACATATCGTGCTGCGGCTGATTGTACATCAGCACTATACACCACCTCAAAGTAACCGCAATTTCCATTTATCCACTAGGATTTTTATGCATACTGCGCTGCCGCACACATTGCAATAATGTGTAAGTATGAACGTTATAAACGAATTGTTGACATTTATTCTTATTATCAGAAACAGTTAACAATTTGTAACGTACTTTTGTTTTTTACAAAATGAGTCTTCACATATAATAAATTAAATATGAACATATGTAGGGAATGCTGTTCATCCTTGCGCTATCAACTACACACGAAACAGTAAAATATTATGTTCTAATTACCTCGTGAATACACTTGGGTATTTATTTGTGACATTTTGGTTTTAGAAAGGCACCATTTATGACCATATCAATATTTTAATGTATTCACAATTTTGTTTTCTTTACACGTTAAAACGATTATAATAAAAAAAAGGTATCACATCCACAACACCGTTTTTATGAAAACATAAAGTGGATGATAGTCACACACTGTTGATATACAATAATGGCACATGCATTCACACTGGTGGTGTATAAATGTATCTCAATGAACGGCAATACCCACACGCATTTGTTAAACCTTACACACACATACACACATACACATACATTCACACACACTCACCGCACACACACACACACACACACACACACACACACACACACACACACACACACACACACACACACACACACACACACACACACACACACACACACACACACACACACACACACACACACACACAAACACACAAACACACACTTGTTAATCGTAGATAAATTCCCCGTTTTCAACAATTAAACTGTACACTTGGCCAACTATCAGTAGAACCAAATCAAACAACGGTTGTCTCACACAAGGCTACAGCTTTACTAACCCACAATCCCCTGTATGACATATTGCTGGAAAAAACTGCGTTATGGTAGTTACTAAATCTAAGTGTATTGATATATTCAACTAATATACATAAACTTCAGAAGAAAAATTCAACAGTGACTTTATTGTTAAGATTATAACTAGTGTTTCTATTGATATCAGCTGCCGGTGGCCTCACACGTGGAACTCTGGTTGTTGTTCAAAGTAGCAATATATTCCTGATGGAACCGTCTTCAACACCCCGAACATATAAGACACCAAGACAACTAATTGGCCTTCAAGGTAAGTAAGATATACAATAACATGTTGCTTTCAGGTTATCAAATGGTGATCGGTGTACCTTATATATGGACCATGCCATGCTGAGTTACACAGCAGTTAACACTTTTTTAAAGCAAATTTGTCATGAATAATTTTTTTTGAAATATATGTGTGTCATGACAGGTTGTCAATACAATATGTTATGATGGTTGGCCCAAGTGAAAACAGTGCACATCCCTTTGAAAATAGTCGAACACACAAGTGACAAATCGGGTCAAAATCTTGCAATCATACACACTGATATTTTCCATGGGATATTCCTCCCTCAACCAGCAACCATTGATGGACACAATACACACACACACACACACTCACACACACACACACACACACACACACACACACACACACACACACACACACACACACACACACACACACACCACACACACACCACACCACACACACACACACACACACACACACACACACACACACACACACACACACACACACACACACACACACACACACACACACACACACACACACAAACACACACTTGTTAATCGTTACACGTCGTAGATAAATACCCGAGGGGTGTGTAGTGTATTTGTTTGCACATTTCCACAGATTTCAAAGGTGTTTTTTTATTTCAATATTTTAAACCCCGCTAAACTAGCTGCCTTTGACAAACATAAATTATACTGCGTTGTGTGTGCACAAATATTGTTTCATGTATTATAAAGTTTTTTTAACTTCAAATTTTAAAACACCCCAAAAAAGTGTTAGCCGAGTCAAATATATCTACCAATAGCTGGCAAAAATATCAAATGTGTCTAATAATTACGACATAATATCAGATTAAACAAAAAAACGACTTTAATCTAAATTTAAACATTATATCGACACCATAAAATCCGGGATTATTGTCTTGTTAACGGGTATGTACAAAATTGGCATAATATCTAAAACACATCAAATTGCATGTCAGAGAAACACATCAATTACATGTTGAATAGTAAAAGATATCAAGGCAAAATCATAGTTTATATTAATAAATCTGTGTATAGTAAAATTACGTGTAACTGAAATGATAACGCAAGCTATTAGCAAAAGTGCTTATCACGAAAAGATCACGGACAATGGTCAGTATTGCTACACGTTGTCCACAGCTTACTCCTCCAATACGTATTTGAGTAACATTTTTCAAGAAAACAGGAATCAAACAGCCGCCGATATAGCGAATTCGCGATGCTCAAACTGCAATAACTGAACAAGGAAAGATAATTCCTGTATTCATACAGCCACACCTTTGTAGGTAAGATCATTAACTTTACGGTGATATAAAAAATAGTAAATTCCGCGATCGCACTTTACAGCCTGAACAAACAATCCGCACAGCCGTATACCATTGTAAAGGATAGGGCGCGTTCAGCGGTGCTTCCTCGGGCGACGTCACAAAAATATACCAAGCTGGACTCACAAAAGGCCACCTTTGAGCGGTCTTAGTGACAAGAGTTCGCAATCAACATATTTCGTATTTAGCACATTATTTGACAAGAACATCACGCTTACGTATGCGAAGTTTCAAAGAAAACGAAAAATAATTTCACTTAAGCTTTAGATGTTGGTAACAATGTTGAGATTCGATAAACGTACGTTGAAATGTTTATGTGTAAAATACAGCATCTACACAGCAAACGCTGTGCTAGTGAGAGCACAGAGACCATTTATGCATACAGTGGCGCCACATAACGAATGAAGAAGCATTGTTTTGTGAGCTGTGAGTAGATGGCCTGGAATCACATTGTGGGTCGTAGGCCTTTTCTACAATCAAATTATGCCAGAAACCCACGGGGTCATAAACTGCTAAGTAGCATAGTTGTAACTAATTCTGGCTAATATCGGAACTTATGAATAATATACTTGTGTTATTACATATTTATAATATATTTGTCTCGCAATTTATTACAAAGTTGTTTTATATATTTATGTGTATATATACATATACTTATTTTTACTACTGATAATATAAAATATAGTTTACATCACTGTCATCTTTGATTTAGGTTCTCTAGTTCGTATTTACATGATTTACTTGTATTATTATAATATTTATTTCTTATAATTTCCAACGACTATTGTCAACACTACTGAACAGAGTTCTACTTTGGATTTTAGTGTATAGATAAAGTTATTATTATTATTATTTTTACGACACTAGACAAATATTGTTTTCTTTTCTCACCACACGATTAAGCTGCAGCATTTGTTGTGAGAAAAGAAAATGTTGTTGACTGCAACGATTCTGATATAATGTTGTACATTAAACATTTCTTAACACTCACCTAGTGAATTGTATGATTGCAGATTTCCCTATGTTGGCTGTCGCACTGGACGAGGTTAATGGCTTTTTGTACTATAGCTTCTCTGGAAAGGTTAAACGGGCGAAACTTGATGGCTCCAACCCGACGGACATATATGCAGGCAAGTGGAGTGGTATCCGATTGATATGTTGTTGTGATGTAAGATTTTAGAATACCTTCGGTTCGAGAGCGATATCAGAAGGTAGTCTATAACATTTAATATTCTGCCCATTCGCTGTAGAGCATGTAGATTAAATAGGGCGTTAGTAGTTGTAATCCAGTCATATTCAAGCTATTGTTGAAGTTACTGAATATATGTACATATATATACATATATATATATATATGTATATGTATATATATATATGTATATGTGTGTGTGCGCGTGTGCGCGCGTGCGCTCGTGCGCGTGTGTGCGTGTTTGTGTGCATATATATTGACTGACTCTTATCGTCCCAAGTATAATGCCAGCCAATCTGGACTGGGCGTTGTTCTGTTCAACCAGATATTGATAAGCGGGATACATTGAATGATGCAACAGAACATTGTGTATTTGTGGAATATTTTACATAATCTTACTTCTTTGCACACAGCATGAAATATGAGATTAAATCACACCTTGCGTCCACCAACAGCTAACCAAATGTCGGCAGTTTGAAACAAAGTGGCAAACTCATTACATTTGCCAATCAGTAGCACAAGGATATGTGTTGTTGACCCCTTTCCAGTGTGCACACGGATCAGCAGTTGCCTGTCTGCTTGAGTCTTCATGATCACACCGCTATCTGTCATAGCTTGTTTCTATATTGAGCTCTAAGATGCTTGACGTGGCAAACCTCCCATCTGAGCAGTGGATATTTGAAACCGTGACGGACAGGATAGTCCCTGCTTGTTGTTATAAAAATGTGTCCAGTTTCGTTGGGACAGAAATAGCAAGGATGTCGAAATCAACGTTAATTGAGGGTGAAATTATACTTCAGCTGGGCTTTTTAGCGCCGGAAGTTTGTATTCTAGAGTCATCCATGCACAGAACGTGGCCTGCCCAGATGGATTCGATGATCACGAGGTTTGCCTTTCCAGGACTTCAGTATTGGCGACATAGTCTTGCCAATGGATTCAAATTATGGAGCGCAGACACCGCTGGTGGAACCGTTCAAGCGGTTGTACTTGCTTTATGTAGTGGACCGACGCTTCAGCCCCATGCAGAAGGGCAGTGACGACGACAAGCTTGTTTACCAGTATCTTTTTTGAAACACGCAGCAAGCTTTTCTTCCATATACGTTTCTGGAGGCAACCGAATAAACTACTGGCTACGTTTGTCCACATATTTTGTGCTAGTGTTATATTATTTATATAACACTTCCAGGGTATGTGATTTTATCAGCTAAATGATCTGGGGTGGGGTGTAGGTTCCATGCGGTGGTTTCTGGTTAATGGAGACTTTTGCAACAGGCAAAGTCTGTAAAGAGACTCCCATAGTGCTCATTCTTTCTGCGCAAAATCGATTCCTTGTCTGACAGCAAATTTGAGCCATCCGATGAGCATGAAAAGACCTGGAGTTGGTGAGATGGGCCATGGTCTAAACATAGAATAGAAGGTTCTAGTGTTGACGATGTCGGCGCATAGCTGTATTCTCTCTGCCAGGTCTTGCCACCATTTGTCTGTTTCTCAGAACGTCTGGATGCTGATCTGTAGGCTGACTTGGCAGCCTGGTGGTCAGGGCAGGGCAGCATATTCCGTGACATGAGAGTTTTCTCTGGAGTAGATCATAAATTTCAGTGTAGTTTTCATCAAACCAATCTTAGTTCTCCCTTGTTGAGTAGCCAGCTACCCCAGCTATTATTTCCTGAAGGATGGCATTCATTTGTTTTTTTAAAGTAAATTTGGTACACGCTCGTTGATATGGTTCTGGACATATAGCCTTTCCTCTTGGTAATGGCTCTCACGCAACGCTATTTTCACAAACTCTAATATTTGCACATGTATCCACCCAAAATGTGCTGGCTTCGTTGTCTAGTTTGTCCATATCCAATCAAAACTGTAGGAAAACGGTGTAGCACTTCAATGTTTGACTTACTGATCATATAACTACAATAAGAATTATATATATATATATATATATATATACATGCATTTAATATTCTTATTTAAAGTAGTTGAAAAACTATTTGTGGCGAATGTAATATCAATCGTATTACCTGCATTTGTCTTCTATCCTATGAAGTGCAACGAACAAGTTAAAATTGGATCTGGCTGGAACACTTTATTGTAAATAACATATATAAGTATCATTATATCTTACCTAGTCTATTTCTGGGAAGGGCGTCATAAAATGCCATTTGAGGTCTACAATTTTTCAATTCATTATAGTTCATATTACTTTATTAAAACATGCTTTCATATGTACCACTTGAATTTTGCAACACATTATCGTTTAAAACAATATAAACAATACACATATTAGTCAAGGTTATAAGCAATTGGTTACGTTCATGTAATTCCTACATTAGGACATTTTGGTACACAATAACTTTGCAAAGTTCTGGTTTTGTTGGCCAACTAAATTAATATTTGTCTATAAGTTATACATTTGTGTATATATCATCCGTAGATATGCATTATGGGTTTTTATCTGTTATAAATATTTTCCTAGTCGCAAGTAGAAAAAATACTATATGCACAATAAATGTGGTCGCTTAAAATATGTTGCTATCAAAGACGCAGTGATGTGCAATGAGGTGTCATCTTTCTGTTGTGTTCTCTATAGCTGACTTGTGTTACGGACTTGCCGTTGACCCAACAGAAGACAAACTCTACATCACATTCAACAGTGGTAACAAGATAGACATGGTCAACTTGGATGGCATTGGATGGGGGAGAACAATAGTCACGTTTCCTAGCGCAGGAATATCTGTGGTTGTGGAGGTTAACAAGAGGTTCATGCAATTTCACATTTTTCCTATAATAACTATATCGTTTAGAGATGGGCAACGCCGTATACAATAGTTTATAATGTATAAACTGCAGCATCTTAAGTACTACAGAGATTGTGTGAGTTTTGCCATTTATGTTCAGTTTCAACCTGAACAATTTGTTATAACGCCATAAGTGTAAAACATAATGACTATGTAATTTTTCTCAATAAATATGATGGACAGGGCAATGTTGACTAAATAATTATGAAGTATGATCTGTATGAAACATTTAGGAATTTCATGTATAGAATAATAACTAAAATATGAATGTTAATCTTAGTGTATTGTAATGTTGTGTAATGATGATTTTGTGTCATACGTTAGAATGTTACAACTGTTTAGGTTGCTGTTTTATGCTGCTACATCTTCTGGTATCCACAAGGCTAACCTGAACGATAGTGGATCCGTACAGTTTACGCCAAAACATCATGGGAACCCCTACGGGCTAGCAATCGACTACACCAATTGCAGGATTTGCTGGACTGACCCATGTACGTACCACTGAAAGAACTGTTTCTATGAAACCTACCGACTGGAGTTGGTGTTTAGAGTCTTTTGTTAATAGCTGAAAGTAGTTACCAGGCAGGATTGAATCTACCAGTGTGTCCTGGTGTTCAAATATAGACAGGTCTTCGTGATGAATGACGTCAGCTTTAGCATCTAGCAACAGATAAGGCAAACACTTGAGTTAGGCAAAGAAAAATTCAGTGTGGTGCATTCTTCGTTGAATAATTAAACATATCCTACAATTACAACCAATCCGAAGGCAAACATTATATATTAAATGTACGACGCATGAAAAAACAAATTTCATAACGTTGTATGACACCATAATATCAATATATATATATATATATATGTATATATATATATATATGTATATATATATATATATATATATTGTAATTATGTGGTTATGAATTATTTTTGTATGCAGACAATTATCCCTGTGTTGTAAAAGAAACACATTTTAATGAGCCGAAGTTTCGTTGTCGTCGGTGTATACTGGAAGAAGGCTGGCTTCATTTTAGTTAGACATTTTTATTTTTTGACAACCATGACATAACTGATTCATCCTCTATTCCTGCATTACGACTATTGTTTGTTTTTCTTTGGAATACCGCACTAAAACTCAATCTGACGCTCGCTTCGACCAAAATATGCATATTAAAAAAAACAGTTGCACAACGTATTATGGGGCTATTTATATACTGAATTCTGATTATTGTTGTTGTTTCGATTTTATGTACTATAACACTATTTCAAGCAATCGTGGATTGCATTCCCTGTAACACATGTTGAGAGATGTTGATAACAAAATTAGTCCATTTACATGAAATGCTTGTTATACTTGCTCACTTCACATTTCTGAATATCCGCTGTTTGTGTTATAGCGTTGTTCCACATACAGTGCACCAACTACACGGGCGGTGAAAGACGTATCTACAACGTAACTGGCCAACCTCTTGGTATCGCCGTACAAGACGGCGTGGCTTACTACGTCACATTTAGACCACGCACGTAATGCCCTTTATAGTTATGTTTGTTCTATTACTAGCAGACGTACGTTGAATGCCCCCCCCCCCCTCTCTCTCTCTCTCACTTTCTCTCTCTCTTTCTCTCTGTTACTAACTCTCTCTATCTCTCTTTCTTAATTGGGATAAGCGATATATATGTATGTAATTATAATTGAAAACGATCTCCCAATACACGCCTTATGACACATGTTTTATGAAGAGGAATTTGAAATTTTATTAAGTTGCAAACCCATGTATTAGTAACACAACCACTATGATAACACTTTAGACATGAGTTGTGAATATTATTTTGTGATTTATTTTAAAATGATGTTGTATTTATCCAGTCCAGCCGAAGTCTACTTGACTGGGCAAGTGTGTTGCTTTCTGCAGCGCCTGGCCCCTGACGTGACAAACCTGGTATCCCACTAACAGCAGGTGTTGCATGAGGGCATCCTGTGTTAGTGGAATCTTTTCGATCTCATTTCCTTTCTGTGAGAAGTGGATTTCTTTGGCCTAGTTCACGTGGACCTCGTAGCCAATCTTTAAAATGGTTCCCTTGGTGTATAGAACAGATAAGCAAAGTGTCTTGCTTTTATATGTGGTTTTATACACAATCTTTTCACCAACCCACTGCTCTATACGGGAATAACAGGCATTGACTGCTGCCATCTTTCAAAACGGCGGATCTGTTGTAAAGCCAATGAATGTCAAAATAATGTACTTGAAATTATCGCATCTAAAATACATACATTTTGACGTCAACTTTGTGGCTCTACGTTGTGTAGTTCTTGAGATATGGGAATAATATGCTTTGGAGGGCGCTATGTTTAAAAATGTCGCATACAGGCATGACAACGAAGGGAAAACGTTATACTTTTTGAAATCAGCTATTCAGAAACGTAAACTATACGACTCTACGTAACGCGGTTATTAATATATCCTTACATTTATAGTGACGACTGCTATCTTTAAAAAAATTTGACCCCTAAAACCTACATCTAGACATAAATAATATTGCTCTATGTAAGGCAGTTATTAAGATATGGAGAAAGTGGAGGCCAGTTTTTTAAATGGCCGACAATTCTGAACGCAGCAAAATTTGGAATGGCTCCAGTCTTTAAAATGGGTCCCTTGGTGTATAAAACAGATGAGCAAAGTGTTTTGCTTTTATTAAAAAGTGTACAATCTTTTCAGATACCCGCTGGACTCAAATTGTTATTGTGTTCACAATTATACACCAATGAAATCAACACTGTACGTCTGCCTTGTTTTTAGAAAATTCAACACACACACACATACACCACACACACGCATATATATATATATATATATATATATATATATATATATATATAACCATTCCCTTATATGTTTTTCTTAAAGGTAGTAGAAGTGGTAGCATTAGAAAGGTTGATTTTATATATTTTCACAACAGAGCTAATTTAAAACATTAGCACAGATGGCAGGTGTCGAAATAAACGTCACCAAAATGTATTAAAACAAATTTGAATGATTGAAAAATGGTTGAATGATATTCACTGTAGTCTGGGTCTATGAACTGCACCATGTTAGATAACTACAAACAAATAAAATGTTAGTATTTGATAACATGTTTATTTTTTCGGTTTGATATCTTCAGTTTGCCAAAAGAAAACTTTTGCCCATGTTCGTAATATGCCTTCTTTTAGAGGTTTTCAACTTTAGTTGACAACCCAAAAACAGTTAGTAAACTATTTATGCCAGTAATTATTTGCAGAGTTTCTTCACTCCAACTGGAAACAGGGGATCGAAGCATTCTCACAACGGGAACTGGCATCATTGACGACATGTTCAGGAACATTGCAATTGTGCACGGGAGTGACACACCGGACAACTGCCCTGTATCAGGAATAAGTGAGTAGAGCAGAGGTTCCTAACCAACCTTCTTTACAGGCGATCAAATTCCGGTCGCGGACCTAGCTTGGCGACCCTTTTGTTCCAACAGTTAATTTATGATAAATTATAAAATTAATAATGATAATATAACTAGCCAAAATACAAATAAGTGAATAAAATGGGAACATTGCCTAAACGTGCTTGCTGAATACGGAGCTACGTTAATCACCAAAAACAGCGCCGTTAATATGTTGGAGTAAAATGAGGACACCCCTAGCAACTCGAAAGCATACAATTTATTCCGAATAGAAACGAAAAGTTCGACGATTTCGATACTATTTGAAAGATATTAGAAGTTTACACATATTTACTTCATAGGTCCAAACTGCTACTGGTAATGATACTTATAATGAGGCAAAAAATCCGAATGAATCGGAAGCAGCACAACATTGCATTCAATGTGCGCAAGATGCATTTTCGGCAGCATCAAGCAAATTTTGATTTGTCCGTACAGGATGCAAGCAAAACGATCAATTGTTGAAGTCTCGTGTCGATTCCAAATGCTGTGTGATATTATTATCATCTGATATGTAAATCAAATCTGCTGTAAATTATTCACCCCGCATGCATTTGGGCAAGACGGAAAGATAAGAACGTGTACACAGTCATTTAATACTGAAAACATTTGGCGATCAACTCAAAATGGCTTGGTGACCAAATCATGAGTCGCGAACTAAGAACCGTTGGTGTATAGTGTGGAACACGTCCACTTCCTTGTTTGTTATATGCCGTCATTATATATGTGTTCAACTACTTGAAAGTGTTCCCATACATGGGCGTGTAAGTAAAGTATCAACTGTAAATGGCTACAGGTACATTAGAGAACACACCAATGACGCAAGACAAAGTCTGCACATGTCAACACATCACAATAGCAGACAGACCATGTCACAAAGACATGCAAAAAGTCGCTATAAATAAACAAACCAAATATAGTAGAAAACTTCATCAATAACATTTGGCGAATTTCTAAACCGTCATTAATTTAAACAAGAAGTATATGAGTAAAATATATATATATATATATATTTATATATAAATGTGTGTGTGTGTTGTGTGTTCGTGTGCGTGTGCGCGCTTGTGTATATTCGTGAAAGATAGAACACGCAGACCGCTCTATTAAGCAACATAGGCTACATAACTTCCGAAAACTATGCTCTCAATATCGCCAATATATTTTGTTGTATGCAAATGATTGTAGATATCATCAATCACCATACACGTCAAACACACCGCTATCGCCAGACTCACCATAAACACCTCATAACCACAGTTCCGGTAAATACTTCAACTAAAACTAAGATCTTCACAAACACCATAGTCCCATCCCGCGCCTGAGCTACTGTGTCGTACGACGCAAAACTCTGATATAATTAGAAAAAATTATAATGGCACGACTTTAACCCTGAACCATCGAAATTCCCTGCCACACAATGGCCTCTATCGACCAATACTTCCTTCCTCCAGTCGAGTAAGATCCGCATAGTTGAGAACGGGCTCAATTATAATCATAATAATACAGATGACGTACGTGCACACGCCAGCCACTGCTTTCTGTGTTGTGTCCATTGATACACTAGCAGCAGGTAATTACTAATGCAGCGACCGTCATATATAGAATGAATGCAAAGCCCGCTAGTGTTTTTAAGCCATGATTCACGTCGATATAATGATGTTTAGTTCGTCTCGTATATACGTCATGTCAAGAGGCCACTATGGCGGCCAAAGAAATTGACTTCCAAAATGACAGCTCATGGAATGGAAAACCCGTCGTGAGTGTGGAGGCAGTAAAAGATTCATCGTTTTACACACAACTAGCAACTATTAGTGACAGTCTGATATCAACATCTAAAAAATATATATATATATATCACGTCTATTATAACTGTATACTTTTTTCAGGTCCTGTCACTGCCATAGCAACAGGGTTTCGCGACTTCGGTGACTGTGCTGTCTTTACTGATAGAAAACGCAGATCCTGCGCTGAGGTGACATCATCTAACAATTCCTTGGATTTCCTTCTCAGAGCAAATGTATCGGAGTCGCAGAACGCATCTCTTATCCGCGTCGTTCTGAAGGACGGCGACTGCGGTGACAAGAACCAGGTAATAATACAAACGATGTTACACAGTAGATAATACATTCAGATTAATCAATTTTGAAATGAAATGTCATTTTTCAAGTAGCTTAATGGTATCAAATATAAATGATGTGCAAACAAAGTTGGAGAAACGTAAATATTAAATAACAAAAAGTAACATTAAAAGCATAGAACATGGAGCATCCTATTATCTGCATACACAGGCAACTCTGAACTTGAACCGTGAGCTTAGCTATTGCACATTCATATGCTAATGAATGACGTGAATACTATATTATTTGTCGCAGCCTCCCGAGTACTAACATCCATATATGACCTTCCACAACGAACCTGCTATTTTGGCTTCGTGAAGAATAAGCCTGTGAGATTAATCGCTGATCCCATCAATCTTGTGATTTTAGCGGGATTTCATACCTTACTATCTCGCCTTTTATTGACCGGTTCATTTTCCTTGACATATAATTCAAAACTAATAAAATACTAAATGTATGTTTGCTACAGGCAGTGTTGTTTTACATAGCCCGCCCAATTTAAAGCAACTATGTTTCTCAAAACGTCGCTTTTTAGTAGTTAGTTTACATTATACCAACATGTACTTAACATATTTCAACAAATGATGTACAGCTAATAGTAATGATGTTTCTCACCAAAACGATACAATCTATTTCTACAATGTTGCGACTTAATAGTCACTTTGTTGTGGCCGGTCACACGTAGCAGACCGCCGCTATGACGATTGTTATCCAACCGCTTACACACTTGTGACATAAAGAAACCATGTGTTATTGTCACAAGATATTTGTATTGCGCCTTTTGTTTAACAAAAATTGTCGATTTGCTGCAGGTTCACGTAGACACGATGGAGAAGTCGGTGAACGGCGGCCCGTTCAACGGCTACTTCCTGCGTTGTGAGCTGACGAAGACTGAGCAGCCAGCAGGCGGACCCTCAATCTGCTCCTTTTGTTGCGACTGCCCCAAACGAGGATGCGACTTCGTGTTCGTTCGCGTCTTCGGGGGTTATGACGCCGTCAGATCGCTTTGTGAAGTCGAACTGTTGTCACCTTAGTTTGTGAAACTCAGAGTTTCTACGTGATCAAACACGAACTCTTCCTCTACATTCGCTTAAGAAAACGTCTGTGTAGATTACGTAATGTGACAATTGCTCAGTTTTAAATAATCCTCTGCCGTTTGTTTATTATTTCCATATTCCCACATGTACGTTGCAAAATGCGCTCATTTATGCATCACAATGGCATTGCATATTGACACATACACGTGCATACGCAAACGCATGTTCGCATGCACATGCTACTACGCAGACACGTTCACAACTCGTGCACTAACGATCGCACGCTTGAATTCATACACACCCTCATACCCACCCACACCCACACACTCACGTATGCACGCACAATCATTCACGCACACACACGCGCATGTGCGCACACACACATACGCGCACGCACGCCATACGCACGCACGCACTCTTCGATTTTTATGGATTCAACATTTGAATTAATCGTTTTGATGAAATTGTGATATTTGTTCACTTCCTGTTAACTGCAACGACCCAGTGATATAATACGTCCCTAGGTGAGTTTCACAGTGACAAACATCAGACAGCAACAGACTGATATATCACTGACATAATCACCCACTAACTGCCTGACTTTCAACAAACTCTGCCGATGTTTTCACAGGGACCATCCGACTTGTTTTCCGACAGTCAATATTCATCGGTGGCCCTAAAGCATGACGATACAGAGAGTACTCTCATTGGCGGATAGAAAACGCAAATCTGGTGTCAGTCGTGAATCATCTGCTGTAGAACGTAGACCACCAAAGGCCATCTTATATTGTCTTGTGATAATGAAGAAAAGTCTGGCCGCAGTTTTGTGCGTCCACGCTCTCACATTTCCGATAATTTTACCGAAGGAGAACATGCATATTGCATATTTTAAGGCATGCGTTGGCAATTATCATGCGACTTTGGATAGAGTGCTAGGAAGATTTGGACGAAGCATGTATGACATTATTGATGATTTGCTTCTGTAAACGTACGCTGAATTGACGTCGCTATCATAAAGTTGCTACATCGCATATTGATGTAATGACACTCGTTAAACTATGTGTTGAAGAGAATGTGTCGCTATTCTTACGTTCACGATACACTCGCGATGTGCTGATAGCTCAGCGGACCATCATCTCACGCGATGCACTCTAAAGCACCGACAAATCACAACTGGTGCAGTGCGTGAAGTCTCATATCGTGACGACACCTTAATTCTCTATTTAACCAAGCACTCCATCGGACAATTGCTCAACTTGAGCCGCCTCAACATGAAGACGAAGGTACGACAATTGTGCGAACACGATATTTTGATTACACATGACACTGGAATTGTAGCCCTTCTCCGGCTGATTTGCAGACGACACCTGAACAAGTGCGCTATCTTTGGGCGTACCTTTCGCAAGAGTGGCGCACTTCACTATCCTGACTTGGCAAGCCGATCAGTGAGAATAGCTCTTACTAAAACAAAAATGTTTGTTAAAATCTAAATGCCAGCATATACACCTGCTGATGTTGCCTTTGCAGCCATTGCAGAAGCTGCTAAAGTTAAAATCTCTATTGATGATATTGTTGCTGCTGTTTCTGCTGCTGTTGGTGATGTTGCTGCTGAGGATAAAGATGTTAATGATGTTGTTGCTGCTGTTGCTGCTACTGTATATTCTACTGACACTAATATTGTTACTGCAAATGATGTAGCTACTATTTACGCTGTCGATGTTGTTGTTGCTCCTGTTGTTAAAGTTGTTGTTCTTGCCGCTATTGCTACAAATAACTACTGTTGATGCTGCTGTTGATAGAACTGTCGATGCTAGTGCAGACAATGCTATTGCGCCATTGCTGCTGATGTTATTGCTTATGCTGTTGTTGCTGCTGCTGTTTTTTTGACGGTGCTGCTCTTATGCTGATATTAGTACTGTTATTGCTATTGTGGTTAATTTCCTAAATGCTACTTCGCCGTTGTTGTTCTTCCGTTGTTGGTTGTTGATACTTCTGCTGTTCATATATTGTCGTTGCTGTGTCTATTAGACTTGCTTCTGTTGTGGAATCACTTGCAACTAATGTTGTTGCTACTGATGCTGATGTTTTATTGCTGCTCCTTTTGATGACGCATCTGTTGTTGTTGCCGTTACTGTTGTCTTGCTGTTAGTATTGGTAATGTTATTATTACATTGCCGCTGCTGTTTCTGCTGCCTCTGCTGCGTTTGAATGCCGTGACAAATTTTGCTGGTGTGCAAATAATGTGTCTAAGTAATGGTTAATTATACTTTTACCCATTCCGGTGCATCCATTATATAAGTGAAAACTAAGGGAAAACAATGCACTAAGCGTCAAAAGGATATATTGTCGAACTTGTGTTACTGCGTTGTATAGAACAAAGAGGAAACCCCTTAGTACTACGTAAATGACCGCTCCTTCGTGTATTACACAAAACGTTATTTAACGAAGTATGACCATCTTCCTGGCGGCCATTATAAATAGGGGATTTCCATGACGAAAATTACAGCCAACAAAAGAGGCACTGCATTTGACACACCTTCAAGCCATTTGTATTACAATAAAATTCACACCAGCGTTTTGTGTTGACAATATATATTGTTTAGCAAAGTTATGTGCAAAATTAGCCCATATCCAAATATCCAGCACTGAAATCTGACACTGTGTAGCAACCGGATTTGCGAAGTCAATGTATTCATTAATTTTATACATTGAGATTAATTGTGTTTCCAGCAACACGGTCAAACCTACGTATCTACCCTCGCCATATGTGAAGGTTAGGCAACTTCAGCTAGAATGAAGAGGTGTGCCAGCGAGGAAACCTAGTTGGACGTCGACGACGTGGTCTCTCACATAATAATGATTCCCAAACGTTCTCTGGACGTTTACTATGACAGTGCAGTTTTTATTCAATTTCAAATAATGCTCTCATATATTATCCAAAACGTTCTCCTTGGACAGACGGACAGGTTCCAGTGACTACGCTTAACGACAGATCAATAAACTCGCTTTACACAACTGATTTACTTCGCTCCGTCAGTGTCCATCACACGAACTTCAGAAATGGCCTAAATGTGGCTTTACTTTTCATGTCATGCTTATCACGACATATTGATAAACCAATGGATACACCTATAATTACTTTCCAGTTATGTTTACTCCTTGGTTACTAGTGTCCCATAGTAATGATCAGTTTGATCACATAATGATCTATCATTCTCAATCTCCACATCCACCCTTCCTTCCAAATGTTGTGTGTTTGAGGTTGTCTGTCCCGCGCGCGTGCTATGTGACTATATTATTTGTCTCTCTCTGTCACGCTCTCTCTCTCTCTCTCTCTCTCTCTCTCTCTCTCTCTCTCTCTCTCTCTCTCTCTCTCTCTCTCTCTCTCTCTCTCTCTCTCTCTCTCTCTCTCTCTCTCTCTCTCTCTCTCTCTATATATATATATATATATATATATAGTGTGTGTGTGAGTGATATACTCACACATACACACACACACACTCACTCACTCACTCACTCACTCACTCACTCACTCAATCACTCTCTCTCACTGCTATCTCCCTCCCCCATCTTTCTCCCCCCTTTCTCTCTCCCCACCCTGTGTTCCAATTTCCATCAACTCATACAAGGAAACTGTTACCCATGGACACACCGGTTGATCCTGTGTACACTGTTAGACTGTTATTCATGTGCACACTGGGACTATTACCCGTGGACACACCGGAAATGTTGGGTGTGGTTACACCGGAAGTGGTACCCGTTGGCACACCTGTATGTTACCCTCGGACACACGGAGAGTGCTACCAGATGACACAAGGATAGTATAGTCCTTGGAAACTCTGGAATAGTACTATTGGGTAATTGGTGAATGTAGAACTCACCGGAGTTATGACTGTTGACATATCGAGTTGCTACCCGTGGATATTCGACTAATTTACCAGTTGTCACAATGGGAGTGGTAGCCGCGAAAATACATGGAGTATTAACCGGTGACACAGGAAAATTGTTACCCGTTGAAGTACAACAATGTTACCCGCGGACACTCGACGTGTGGTACCCTTGGACACATCAGCTGTATTAACGGAATACACATCGGGGTGTCACCCTTGGACAGACTGGTAGAATTACTCAAGGACACACTGACATTTTATCCCTGGTTAATACGACCATGTTACCCGTGTACACACATGATGTCTTACATGTGGAGGTAACGGGAATTTTATCTGCGGATACCCCAGGAGTGTTGCCTATGGACACAAAGGGAGGGTAACCCTTGCATATTAGTTTAGTGTTACCCGTTGACACTCTTGGAGTACCGAGTATTACCCGTTGTTTGACCGTGTGTTGTATCTGTGTGCACTTCGAGGGTGTCATACATAGCATTGGCTTATAGTAAATATACCGTTACTTACCTTCTGATTCGGCAGCCCAGAAACAGAGCAAGGTTAAGATAAGATCACGAAACAACGGCCACACTGGAGGGACAGACGAAGGATGTACCAGGTGTGTTACCCGTGGACTATGGAGGCGTGAATGCGCCAGGAGTATTACCGCGGATACACCGGGAGCTTGACCCATGAGCACACCGGGACTATTATCCGTAGACACACATAGTTATATGTGGACATGTAGGAGTGTTTCACGCGTGCACACAAGTATTGCTAGCCGTGGAATCACAAAGGCTGTGCGGAGAATATAGTCTAGAATAAAGATAATGTATTTTTTTGTTTACATTACAAAATAGTAAAATCTTGTTATGTCATTTGAAAGGTTATAAACGGAGTTTGGTAATTTGCACGTCGGAGTAATTTTGACACAAACAGAAAGTACTAACAAATAGACGATTCCGTTATTGGGATGGACAGAATGCGATACAGCCTATAAAACCAATAATATGTAACCATTCAATGTGTTATTTATTATAAGTAGCTTCTTACGATCAGTTCGATGCCACTACTAACAGTTCGATAGATTTGACAAACAAACATTATTGAGAGTTGTTTTTATTAATTATATTTAGTAGAATGTGCGCCAGCTGGTTTCACAAGTATGTTGTTGCGTGAGTGAGTGAGTGAGTGAGTGTGTGTGTGCGTGTGCGTGTGCGTGTGCGTTTGCGTTTGCGTGTGCGTGTGCGTGTGCGTGTGCGTGTGTGTTTGGCGAGCGCTTGTATGACGATCTGTGTTTGTTTAGAAACATTTGGTTACTTTGAAATAGAGGATGGATTGGCAATGTATACCTATCAAGCGCCACAACATAACTACTGAAAGCCCATCCTCTATAAGGTACTACCAAATTATTAACTATGTTTTTTTAGGTGAACCGATCAACGGCCATATGTTCACCGTGTTTCGCATACAATTTCAAAATAGTGAAACAAAACATTATGACAAGGCTTTTTTAATTTGCATCAATCCAATATGGCTGCCACCATATCAGTGTTTTGATAGTATATCCAATTACAGTTGGAGTTTCACAATTTTTATAAATACATTAAAGAGTGAAACATATATTTATCAAGAATTAGCGAGGTCTCCGTACACTAGATGGCTCAGTCTAGTAGGGTTCTTATATATCAAGGTCAACGCATATGAGAAAGAGCGGTTATCGTGAACAAGCAACAAAGAACGAGGAAAATTTAATAAACTCTATTACAAGATATCTTCCTTTTGGTAAATATCTCGATTAGCAAAATTTAAAAGAATAAAGAAATCCCGTAACCAAATCTTAACAGAACATAATAAACAATAACACTGAATCTTTGAATATATCTAACTAAGAAAATAAATATACAATTAGTCTTTCAATTATCAAATTCCACTTCCTTTCTAAGGTGGATTATATCACTACATGACCAAACACTAGGCGCCAAGTGTTATCTAAGAATAACTCCCATAATATAAATACACAGGATATAGCTAGTCCTCGCGGACTCTCATTACAGTAATCTGTTACAACAAATTATACATAAATACTTCAAGCGTAATAATACCTCACTTCAAAACCCCATATAACTACCATTCATAATACAGCAAATAATAGGCACGTTCAATCAGAAAATAGACGTTGTTTCGATCGAGAGGTCTTGCCCTGTCGCAAACGATCGAAAAGCGGTCAAGCTTTCGGACGTTGTCGCTGTTAGACAGCTGTTCGATGATGGCCCAAGCTGGGTGAGCGCGTCTCAATTATCGCTCATCGACGCAAATACGTTTGGGCCGACCGGAAAGTTGATTCAATAATCCGCTGACGTGGCGGCATGGCTTCTTCGAAGCTCGAACGGTCACTCTTGACGCTGAATATTACACACCCACAAGCTTGGGAACGTAACCCACGTTAATAATAATAATAAGATAACTTCTATTGCGCCTAAGTCCTTGGAAACTAAGCTCAGAGGCGCATCAAAACAAAAGTATTGGTCAATCTCAAAATCCATAAGTAATTTTCCAGTTGTCAACAGATGTGTCAAGGCGCTAAGGGGCTACGGTGGATAAGCAAGGTTGTATAGATACGTTTTTAAATTACGACGGATTTTTGTAATATTTTCAACTGATCTAACATTAGGAGGGAGCATATTCCAAAGAGTTGGTGCAGCAACAAAAAAAACCCTAGTTCCAATGTTAGTGTTCACTCTAGGAACAAAAAGTAGGTCAGAACTAGATGATCGAACCAATACGATCACCGTCACCATCACCAACACCACTATCTCACCAACGTATCCACCATAGACAACACCACCAACAACAACATTGCCACCAATGCTATCACTAAAACCAACACCTCCAAAACCACCACCACCATTCCTATCACTACCATCATCAACAACAACACCACCACAGCAGCCACCACCACCATCACGAATTTCACCATGACCATCACCACGACCATCACCATGACCATCACCATGACCATCACCATGACCATCACCACGACCATCACCACCACCAGCGCAATGTTTCGACCTACCATTGTAGTCGGGCATCGAACAGGCCTTGTTAGGCTGAACCTAGAAATTGAGTATAATAGAAGGTGACATTCTCTAATATGCTGATATTTTTTCGAACACCACTATTTATAACAGTGGTGGCTGTGGTGGTGGTGATGGTGGTAGTGGTGGTAAGTACACCCTAGCGGGAGGAATGTGGTTTTAGGTAATGCGGGTAACTAGTGGAAGGAATGTGTTTGCGGTAACGATAGCGGTAATTTTTATAACTAACCCTAGCAGTGACTTGTTGTGGGTAACTCGGAAACGGAATGTACATTTTCAACGTTTTATTCAGTAGCTTACAACATTCAAACACAGCGTTGAAGCCTTTGTTTCAATAGCAAGCAAATATTAGCAAAACAAGCAGTGTTCAATTGTTCATTCCAGTCCGCTCCGGCGCTGCACGTACGTGTGCACGGCCGACTCCAGCTGCACACGGTTCATGTAATCGCGCCAATTTGTTCCCAGCAACCAGTCCGACACAAACTGCACCAAATACAACTCTACCGCACGACCCGTTTGCGGCTGCTGACCACCGGAAGTTGACACCGTAGTTTCGTGTAGAATTTGTCGAGTCGCGTGAAACAGGGGATAAGCGATCGACGCCGGAACGTTTCCATAACGCTGTTGAAATATCGCGTTACGATACAGCCCGTGTTGTCGAAACGTTACATGTATACACGATTTGGCCGTCCCGCACGATAGCCGGGCATGTGCACATATGGGCAGCCTTCATTCGGCTCACATACCCCGCATTGATCCTGCGCCCTCTCCAGAATCATTTCGCCGAGGGTCTCGGCGACGAGGTCCATTGCCAGCCGTTCATAACGGCAGACCATCTGGCCCCTGCTCGGCACGACGATGTGACGTTGGGACGCCACCTCCTCCGATACGCTCCAGCACGGTGCGCACGTCGGTCCCATCGTCCCCAGCGACGTGTACACGCTTTCGTTATACGTCGGTGGAGGAGGACGTGTTCGGCTCGCAGTCGATCCGCCCAGCGCCTCCTCGATGATCGCGTCCAATACGCGGGCGTCACGCACTCCGCTTCCACCCTACAGCACAAAGCATTCTAGTTTTTACGAATCACCGTCAGGAATGCGTATAGGAAGTCGGACATGCACTCACGCCAGGTGTGTTGCATCAGCGCCTCCTACAAACACATTATTATGATTAGTCCACCACCTTCTTGACCTCTTCTTCCTCCTCCCTCTTTATCGACCCCTGCACACCGCGTTCCAACAACGTTCTTACGAACGCGGCAACCTCGTCGTACTGAGCACGGACCTTTTCGTTATTTGCAAGCATATTTTCCAGTACGCGGCGCACTTCCTACAGCATATAAGCACAACTGTTAGATACTACAAAATAAGTTTGCTTCGTAAGCTAACCAAAACGCCCTTATGTATTGTTCGGTCGCGTCGGATAATACTTCAAAGGTCTCCTCAATTATTTCACGACCACGACACTCTCTCATTCGTTGTTGCTTTTCCGCGTGTGTTAACAACTCTACCAATATCGGCCATTCTGGTTCCTACAAACAACAACAACACAACAACACATTAGTCGTCATCGTTATTGTATCTCTTCAGTGTGCGGATTGTATACGAGGGCTCCCCGTTCCAAGTCGTCTTACGCACACTGATCTCCACTTTTGTGCCGGTTAAATCAAGCACAGTATCGCGGAGTTCCTCCCCGTTCAACTCCATCAAGTACTCGGTCGTGTACACGACGAGATTAGACATTTGGCTGTCAAACAACGTAAGCCAAAGCTCGTCTTCCTCCTCCTCGCCGTCCTTCACCATCACACGCAACGCGAAGTAATATTTCGGCGTCACTCCACGGTGCGTTCGGCATATCATTTCCCCGCCTTTGCTTTTCTGCAACTTCCGGCGACAACGGGAACATCCCAAATAGGCGCCAACCTCTTTGTACGACACAGCGTCGATCATAACGGGCAACAGAAGTTTATACACACCGTTGACATCACACTTCAGGTGCCTAAGACTCACCAATGTGGCGCGCGTCGACGCCGACGATTCGCATTCACTCTCCAATGAGGCACTCCGCGTCAGGGATGGGTGTCCCTCATCAGCCGTTTCGACGGTGCCCAAGGACGCCTCTTCAGCGCTTCGCTTTCGCCCGACAGCAGCAGCCAACGGTGGCGCAATGAGCACGACGGGCCGCTTAACAGGTGCCGCTCCTCCCGTTCACACGGCTGCAACCACCGGCGAAGGTTGCTGTTGAGCGCTGGCCGCCTTCAGTGACTGCTTGCGCGGTGCCTTGGTTTTTTTCGGTGGATTTTCATCTGCCATGTTGTTGTTGCGGAAGAACGTCTGCTGCTTGCTACTGTAGAAAGAATACACGTTAGAACTCCGGCAATATACAACATAGCATTTTCTCAATCGTTTTATACTTTTCCAAATAACGCGCATGCGCACTTAACAGTCTACAGTTATCTTACAAATCTTGCGCATGCGTACTTAACGCAAACGACGTCGATACCGAGGAATTTGTTTTAGGAAAAAAGTTAGCGGTCAAGTCAGTACATCAATCGTCAAATGTGCCTTTTACACCGAATTTCTCTAATATTATTACACCACTCGTTTCCAGAGCCCAAACTCATCGTCTACAACCGTTACTTTCATGCTTTTAACTGATCGTTTATTGTTTTTGAAATGTCATTGTCTACAACATAACGCGCATGCGCACTTCACACTAATACCGTTATCGTATTCAATTATCAGCATGCATACTTCATTCATCCCAGGCATTTTGTTTTCGGAAAAAAGTTTCCGGTCACGTCAGTACATTCACCGTTAAATCTCTCTTTACATCAAATTTCTCTAATATCACTGCATCTCCCGTTTCCTGACTCCACACCGCACCTATACAACGTTTATTTTCATGCTTTTAACGTTCCGTTCATTGTTTTAAAAAATTCATTGTTCTCCGTTCACATTCCAATCGCGATAAGTCACGCGCAACAGATGTCACATTTACGTGCATGTGCACTTAACGCATTCTGCCTAGTCTACCAAGGAATTTGTTTTAGGAAAAAAAGTTAGCGTTCACGTCAGTACATCCATCGTCAAATGTGACTTTTACAACGAATTTCTCTAATATCACTGCATCTCATGTTTCCTGACCCCATAGTGATCGTATACAACGTTTAATTTCATGCTTTTAACGTTTCGTTTATTGTTTGTAAAAATCCTTTGTTCTCCGTTCACATTCCAATCACGATAAGCCGTAGTGTCATGCGCCGCCACCGCTGTTTGACGGTGCGCACATTTCATACACACTTATGCAGTCACGCGTAATCGACGCTAAATTTCATCGCTGCGTACTTTTCAACCATGAACACACCAACGACAACAACTTTGCCAAATACACACCGGTAAGTCTGCTTTTACGCAACACATTTTATTTTACTATTTAAACAGTTGTTGTAACTACGCGAGCATGCATGTGTACGTGCATGGATACATTTTATTTTACCATTTAAACAATTGTATGCATGCATGCATGCATGCATGTGTACGTGCATGCATGCATATCTCTCATTTCAGTTTTTTTTACTACAGTTGTTGTAAGTACGCAGCATGCATGCATGCATCATTGTATTTTACCGTTTAAATAGTACGCATGCATGCATACATGTATTTTATTTTACTATTTAAACAGTTGTTGTAACTACGCGTGCATGCATGTGTACGTGCATGCATGCATGCATTTTATTTTACAATTTAAACAATTGTAAGAACGGATGCATACATGCATGCATGCATATCTCTCATTTTATTTTTTACTACAGTTAAGTACGCATGCATGCATTTTACCGTTTAAATAGCACGCATGCATGCATACATGTCTCATTTTATTTCACCATTTAAACAATTGTAAGTATGCATGCATCATTTTATTTTACCGTTTAAACAATTGTAAGTACATGTCTCATTTTATTTTATCATTTAAACAATTGTAAGTGCATGTCTCATTTTATTTTACCATTTAAACCATTGCAATGTATAGTTCTTATTTTATTTTACCATTTATACAATTGTAATGCATGGTTCTCATTTTATCATTTACACAATTGTAATGCATGGTTCTCATTACCACCCTTTGTTTAAAAATGTATTGTGGTTTTATTTCATAGACCGATCCAACTGCCTACAAGCACCGCATCATCGACTAAACCAACATGCACGGTCGCGCCTTCCATACACACGTCGCCTCCTACACATGCCATCACGCCGACAGCTACTAGCAGCTACCACCACCACGACTCTGACGATGAAGACATCACGCCCGACCTCGCAAGAGTGTTCTTGATAAAAACAAACCAACGGACTATACATAACACCTATTCCACGCGAATTCTATCGTCGTGAAGGCTTCAATTCCCCCGAGACCAGGCGACCCGTTGGCCGCGGCCGAATGCTGCTATATCTTGCTCAACAATAAATATTTCAGTCACTACTCACGTTTTCACGCGTCTGTTTCCAATGCATAAACACCCTACTACGATCAGTATCACCAACTGAACGTTAGTGTATTTATGCATTTGATTGTCATTGTAATCCCACGACTAGATGTATTTAAACGCACAACGCATTAGTTTCGTTTTAATCTTTCCACCAGAACGTTCACCGTTAGCCAGCTACAGGGGTCATAGTCCACTAGAGCAGCAGCCGGTCTTATCGCTGCAGCAGCAGCCGGTCTTATCGCTGCTGTCAACAGAGGGTACAGTGGGCCATTCACATAGGGCTGACGGGGGAAATCTGCACATAGTGGTTTTATCGTGGTTATATATTCGCGCGATAAACGCATTATTGCTTACGTCAGCTCGCTCTAGGTCAGGCGTTGATCGTTAGGGGACGAATTAAAAGAGTCTCTGCACTCACCGCTAGGTGGCATCTCTAGTGTACTTAGGGGGTAATCAATCATCCAATTAGTATTAAATTACAACGGTCATCAATCACGTTTTTTATAAGTAGGTTCCTGAAACTAATTAGTGTCAAAAAAAGCCTTTGATCTTTTTTTATAAGTAGGTGCCCGAAAACGATTAGTGGTCATTAAATTCTTTTTTATAAGTAGGGTTTTGAGACCGTACAGCCCCTATATACTACTATTCGGTTATACTAAATACACAACTACTTACCTTCTGATTCGGTAGCCCATAAATAGAGCAAGGTTAAGATAAAATCACGAAACAACGGCCACACTGGAGGGGCAGAGTGAGTGAGTGAGTGAGTGAGTGAGTGAGTGAGTGAGTGAGTGAGTGAGTGAGTGAGTGAGTGAGTGAGTGAGTGAGTGAGTGAGTGAGTGAGTGAGTGAGTGAGTGAGTGAGTGAGCGAGTAACTGAGTGAGTGTATGCGTGTGCGTGTGCATGTGTGTGTGCGTGTGTGTGTGTGCGTGTGTGGGTATGTGTGGCGAGCGCGTGAATGCCTATCTGTATGTGTTTAGAAACATTTGGTTACTTTGTAATAGAGGATGGATTAGCATCGTACACCTATCAAGCGCCACAACATACCTACTGAAAAACCATCCTCTATAAGGTACTACCAAATTATTAACTATGTTTTTCAAGTGCACAGATCAACGGCCATATGTTTCGCATACATTTTAAAACAAATACCTCATATATTATCGAAAGCATTCTCCGTTGACCTATCTACCATTCGTAGTCGGACAGCCTAGGGCGTATACATAGAAATCGAGTATGAGTTGTGTCTTTGACGGATTATTCACAAAAAGGATGTCCAGAAACAGAATCCGCCGGTTGCCACCTTGGCACCTTTGAGCATTTGTTTTATTAGGCATAGATTGAACATGGCCGCCTCCATATCATTATGTTCATCATATATCCAATTATGTTTGGAATTTCACAATTATTCTAACTAACTAAATCAGAGTGTGGAATCAAACAGTATGACCGGGCTGTTTTTAATTTTCATAAATCCAATATGGCCGCCACCATATCAATGTTTTGAATTTACGTCTGGAATTTCAGAATGGTTCCATCGTAACTATTATTATTTTACCGGAATTATTCAAAATGCCATGTAGCAGGGGGTTCGAGGCAGCGATGTCTGTAAAGCAATGATTGGGCATTTTTTTTAAACTGCATAGTTCCATCATGTCCGCCATCATATCAGTGTTTTATTACAACTATTATCTCCAAATATAGTTGTATTTTCCCAGTAATTCTACTTTCTAATTAGTTTCTGGATGACTAAGAACTCTACGACTGCACCAAATGCTACGGTTAAATAAAAAAATAAAAAAATACAGTATGGCCACCTCCTCAGTATTATGATCATATAACGCGGGAAGCACGTGTGTGGGTCTGTGCGTGTGTGTTCATGCGTGCGTGTGTTTCTACGTGTGTCGCATATCCACAATCTAGATATGCTTGCATTTTGAAATAAAGAATTGCCTTTATCTTGTTTGTAAAAGGTCATGATTCATCACAGAACAACTTAACACAAACGATCCAAAACGAAAAGAGCCAAGAGTTATGTAACGAATCCAGCTATGTTACATATTGAAAACAAATTGAGGCAGTGACTTTTTATAATTTTTGTGAAGAAAATAATTCTGCTACTACAATCTGACGATTTATATATGGGAGGGAAGTAGGCATACAGGGAAAGAAGTTTGAACTCCATCTTTGTGAAGACTTTCAATAAGATGATACCGAACAGAATACATTGCGAAACTGATCACGTTCTAAGAGTAACTAACAATGGATTATTTGCAGGGTGGACTACAGCCGGCTACGTAATGACACTTAGTAGGCTACTGGAAAGAATTAGTCCGACAATTCTTCATGCACTCATAACAGTCATACTTTCAAAAAAACATTTGACACAATCCATCTTCGATATAATGAAGATTCCTGAGATCTATGTTATTCCCAGACAACAAGTAAAAGCTATTTTCAACATATAAAAGACCACACATGCTAACGTATTGGTACCAGATAAAGAAACATAACTGGTTGGATCCTGACAGTAGTTCTGCAAGGAGATACACTTGTACCGTACCTCTTCATAGTAGTCCTTGACTTGACTTTGAACCTAAATTCTAGAAAATCCAAGTCTATGGCCCTAATCCACAATCAAACATTATCATTTTGACCAGAGAAGGAACCATTTTAGAGAAGGTCGAATATCTTAAATACAAGGACTCATGGACCAGCTCTTCAACTTCCGTACTGTGACGTACAATATGTCTTTTATTTTTATGCTATGACCTATAATATTATCATGTTATGTTATGTTTTTCTGTTGACTTGCATTTATATATTGTGTGTTCTGTGCATGACATATTTTGTTTACTTGTTCTTCCATGCGATGGTTGTCAACTGGTGGTCTTGGGCGTCATTTCATCTTCATCTCTGCGTCAATATCCGGAACATGTAAGCATTCTTTCTTGAATTTTCTTGGTATTGGCAACTATGTTCATATTCTTATATATTACTCTACATTTGTTGGATGATCATTCCAGGTATTCTTGAATATGGATCGGAACACTTTTGTGTAACACCCATATAAGTTTATAGTTTTTTTGTCAGCGTCGACAATTGGCCTATTATCTACCAAATATTCCTGTCCAACATCCTATCCAAAGTCACATCATCATCACCAACGCATGAATTAAAGTATCCACAAATGCATGTCCGTCTTCGGTACGACTCTCAATGTGTGATAGAAATCCTTGGTAATGTCGGAACGTAGACGCACAGTACGGTGACCAGACACTGTGGCCAGCCGTTGACAGGCTTTTGTCTCGTCATCACAAGACGGCCTGTGACAGCCTTCGGTGGATTATGCTCTACGTCAAATATGTTACGACTGGCAACAGAATTGCGTTTTCTATCCGCGGTTATTTGTACTCTGTGAATCGTCACACTTTGGGTCCAGCGAATAACAAGTGCCTCACGGCCGGAAAACATATCGGACTGATCCTGTCAAAACATCACAACCAGGGTGGGGAGAAACAAAGTTTAATTGTTGTACACCAACATCACAACCAGCCCTACCTTTAGCACCAACAACACCACAATCACCATCAATAATATCGCCACCAACTCTACCGCCACAACCAATACGATCACCGTCAACGTCACCAACACCACTATCTCACCAACGTATCCACCATCGACAATACCACCAACAACACCATTGCCACCAATGCTATCACCAAAACCAACACCTCCAAAACCACCACCACCATTCCTATCACTACCATCATCAACAACAACACCACCACAGCAGCCACCACCACCATCACGAATTTCACCATGACCATCACCACGACCATCACCATGACCATCACCACGACCATCACCACGACCATCACCATGACCATCACCATGACCATCACCATGACCATCAACACGACCATCACCACCACCAACGCAATGTTTCGACCTACCATTGTAGTCGGGCATCGAACAGGCCTTGTTTGGTTGAACCTAGAAATTGAGTATAAAGTAAATTGTTTACGGAGTTTTCACAGCAAGGGTTTCTAGAAACAGAATCCGCCGGGTGCCACCTTGGTACCTTTGAGCAGTTTTTTTTATTTGCATCAATCCAATATGGTCGCCTCCAGATCAGTATTTTCATCATTATATATTCAATTATTGTAGGAATTTCATAACTATTCTAAATACTTTGTCATTATTTTATTTGTATGAGGTCATGGTAAATGTAATGTTTCGTCATTAGATGGAGAAACTGAACGATTTCGATCCATGGCAGGAGTTTTGCAGAGAGATACGCGCGTCGCCATTTCTCTTCGGCTTAATTCGTACTAGTCCTTTGCTATGCACCGGAAAAACCATAGACAGACAGACAGGGACAGATCCAGTGTTGAACGCTCCCTTAACCAACTTAACGATTCCCTTCAAGATATTTTCCACTGGATGACTGACAGTAAGTTGAAATTAAATGCAAATAAAACTGAATTGGTCATTATTGGTACTCCAATGCAGCGTAGTAAACTGTATGGGTTTTTTTCTACGCGTATTTTGAATCAGTATATCACATCAGCAACCTCGGTGCGGAATCTTGGAGTGATCTTTGATAGTAACTTCAATTTCCGACAACAAATATCTCAAACATGTCGCTGCTGTTTTTATCATATTCGTGATCTTCGCCGTATTCGCCGGAATATGTCATTTTCTGTTGCTAAGACAACTGCAACAGCACTTGTTAGCAGCAGACTTGACTACTGCAATTCCCTCCTTTATAATATCGCTAGCAAGGATATCACAAAACTTCAGCGTGTCCAAAATTGTCTAGCAAGAGTAGTTACAAGATCTCCTCGTTTTTCTCGCTCTGTACCTCGTTCGAAGTCTTTGCATTGGTTTCCTGTACGTTATCATATAATATTTAAGATCTGTACCATTACATACCAGGCACTGTCCAGTAAGCAACCATCTTATTTGCATTCATTGCTTACTACTGTACGAAAACCTATCCAGCTTCGATCATCTAGTTCTGACCTACTTTTTGTTCCTAGAGTGAACACTAACATTGGAACTAGGGCTTTTTCTGTTGCTGCACCAACTCTTTGGAATATGCTCCCTCCTAATGTTATATCAGTTGAAAATATTACAAAAATCCGTCGTAATTTAAAAACGTATCTATACAACCTTGCTTATCCACCGTAGCTCCCAAGCGCCTTGACACATCTGTTGACAACTGGAACATTACTTATGGATTTTGAGATTGACCAATCCTTTTGTTTTGATGCGCCTCTGGGGTTAGTTTCCAAGGATTTAGGCGCAATAGAAGTTATCTTATTATTATTATTATCATCGTGGGTTACGTTCCCAAGCTTGTGTGTTTGTAATATTCAGCGTCAAGAGTGACTGTTCGAGCTTCGAAGAAGCCATGCCGCCACGTCAGCGGATTATTGAATCAAATTTCCGGTCGGCCCAAACGTATTTGCGTCGATGAGCGATAATCGAGACGCGCTCACCCAGCTCGGGCCATCATCGAACAGCTGTCTAACAGCGACAACGTCCGAAAGCTTGACCGAAGGCGACTCGTAGCGGCCGGCGGTCAGCGTATACTGCCAGGCGTCGTCATTCGCGCGAACCCGTTCATCCGACTTTTCGATCGTTTGCGACAGGGCAAGACCTCTCGATCGAATCACCGAATGCGAATCGAGAATTCGTAGCGGCCGCCGGTACGTGTCTACTGCCCGGCTTCGTCTTTCACACGAACGTGTTCAACTGACTTCGCAATCGTTTGCGACCGTGCGAGACAAGTCGATCATAGAACGGACGCGACTCGAGAATTGGCGGCGTACGACGGCAATCGTCAATTGCCCGGCATTATCACTCGTGCGGCCGAGATACACCGTTCTGATTGTTTTCTGAGCTCGGCGTGTTGACTTCAACAAACGTTCGTATAGATTCGAGAAGGGACAAGCCCAGTGTAAATGTCTATTTTCTGATTGAACGTGTCTATTATTTGCTGTATTATGAATGGTAGTTATATGGGGTTTTGAAGTGAGGTATTATTACGCTTGAAGTATTTATGTATATATTTGTTGTAACAGATTACTGTAATGAGAGTCCGCGAGGACTAGCTATATCCTGTGTATTTATATTATGGGAGTTATTCTTAGATAACACTTGGCGCCTAGTGTTTGGTCATATAATATATAATCCACCTTAGAAAGGAAGTGGAATTTGATAATTGAAAGACTAATTGTATATTTATTTTCTTTGTTAGATATATTCAAAGATTCAGTGTTATTGTTTATTATGTTCTACTAAGATTTGGTTACGGGATTTCTTTATTCTTTTAAATTTTGCTCATCGAGATATTTACCAAAAGGAAGATATCTTGTAATAGAGTTTATTAAATTTTCCTCGTTCTTTGTTGCTTGTTCACGATAACCGCTCTTTCTCATATGCGTTGACCTTGGTATATAAGAACCCTACTAGACTGAGCCATCTAGTGTACGGAGACCTCGTAATTCGTGATAAATATATGTTTCACTCTTTAATGGCGTGAGCCTCAAGACAATGTATTTAGAAAAATTGTGAAACTCCAATTGTAATTGGATATACTATCAAAACACTGATATGGTGGCAGCCATATTGGATTTATACAAATTAAAAAAGCCCTGTCATAATGTTTTGTTTCACTATTTTGAAATTGTATGCGAAACACGGTGAACATATGGCCGTTGATCGGTTTACCTAAAAAAACATAGTTAATAATTTGGTAGTACCTTATAGAGGATGGGCTTTCAGTAGTTATGTTGTGGCGCTTGATAGGTATACATTGCCAATCCATCCTCTATTTCAAAGTAACCAAATGTTTCTAAACAAACACAGATCGTCATACATGCGCTCGCCAAACACACACGCACACGCACACGCACACGCACACGCAAACGCAAACGCAAACGCAAACGCACACGCACTCACTCACTCACTCACTCACTCACTCACGCAACAACATACTTGTGAAACCAGCTGGCGCACATTCTACTAAATATAATTAATAAAAACAACTCTCAATAATGTTTGTTTGTCAAATCTATCGATCTGGTAATAATGGCATCGAACTGATCGTAAGAAGCTACTTATAATAAATAACACATTGAATAGTTACATATTATTGGTTTTAAAGGCTGTATCGCATTCTGTCCATCCCAATAACGGAATCGTCTATGTGTTAGTACTTTCTGTTTGTGTCAAAATTACTCCGACGTGCAAATTACCAAACTCCGTTTATAACCTTTCAAATGACATAACAAGATTTTACTATTTTGTAATGAAAACAAAAAAATACATTATCTTTATTCTAGACTATATTCTCCGCACAGCCTTTGTGATTCCACGGCTAGCAATACTTGTGTGCACGCGTGAAACACTCCTACATGTCCACATATAACTATGTGTGTCTACGGATAATAGTCCCGGTGTGCTCAGGGGTCAAGCTCCCGGTGTATCCGCGGTAATACTCCTGGCGCATTCACGCCTCCATAGTCCACGGATAACACACCTGGTACATCCTTCGTCTGTCCCTCCAGTGTGGCCGTTGTTTCGTGATCTTATCTTAACCTTGTTCTGTTTCTGGGCTGCCGAATCAGAAGGTAAGTAACGGTATATTTACTATAAGCCAATGCTATGTATGACACCCTCGAAGTGCACACAGATACAACACACGGTCAAACAACGGGTAATACTCGGTACTCCAATAGTGTCAACGGGTAACACTAAACTAATATGCAAGGGTTACCCTCCCTTTGTGTCCATAGGCAACACTCCTGGGGTATCCGCAGATAAAATTCCCGTTACCTCCACAGGTAAGACATCATGTGTGTACACGGGTAACATGGTCGTATTAACCAGGGATAAAATGTCAGTGTGTCCTCGGGTAATTCTACCAGTCTGTCCAAGGGTGACACCCCGATGTGTATTCCGTTAATACAGCTGATGTGTCCAAGGGTACCACACATCGATTGTCCGCGGGTAACATTGTTGTACTTCAACGGGTAACAATTTCCCTGTGTCACCGGTTAATACTCCAAGTATTTTCGCGGCTACCACTCCCATTGTGACAACTGGTAAATTAGTCGAATATCCACGGGTAGCAACTCGGTATGTTAACAGTCATTAACTCCAGTGAGTTCAACATTCACCAATTACCCAATAGTACTATTCCAGAGTTTCCATGGACTATAGTATCCTTGTGTCATCTTGTAACACTCTCCGTGTGTCCGAGGGTACCACACAGGTGTGCCAACGGGTACCACTTCCGGTGTAACCACACCCAAAATGTCCGGTGTGTCCACGGGTAATAGTCCCAGAGTGCACATGGATAACAGTCTAACAGTGTACACAGGATCAACCGGTGTGTCCACGGGTAACAGTTTCCTTGTATGAGTTGAGGGAAATTGGAACACAGGGTGGGGAGAGAGAAAGGGGGGAGAAAGATGGGGGAGGGAGATAGCAGTGAGAGAGAGTGAGTGAGTGAGTGAGTGAGTGAGTGAGTGAGTGAGTGAGTGAGTGAGTGAGTGAGTGAGTGAGTGAGTGAG
>JAHLWY010000432.1:0-83868 GCA_020002185.1 Paraescarpia echinospica
CTGATGCTGTAATAGGAAATGCTGAAGAGTAGATATTGACTTAGGCAGCGGAGACAAGTCAACCAAAGGAAAACAACCGATGTATTTTCAATGTTGCCAACAGAATCTAGACACTGTAAACTTGTGTGTAGCTACAGTGATATGAAATGTGTAGATTAGGTATATGCGAAATAGGAGGTTAACTAATGTCTCAATGAATTGCACCATTAGCCTGTAGATATGAATTCTTTGTAATTTTACTTTATTTGTTCACATTTTCTAGCAGTAAAATTTCCTTGAATGTTGAAGGGCAGATTCACAAAGAGATGTTAATATGATGGAGAGAAGGTATTTATGTGCAATCATACCACTAGATCATGCCAACAGAAGTTATGGTCAAATACAAAGTATTTATTGAGCGCAAATGCCAAATACTTACTGAATATTTTCCACACAGAAACAGATTTGTAGAGGAAAGAAATCTTGTGATGCATTTCATTAGAATGTGCAACATTTCTCATGTCCCATGCCTGCTTTTGTAGAGTTGGATAAACCATGTGTGGTTTAATGATATCTATGTTCAAAATACAACATTGTTACCTTGTATTTTAGATGACAGTATGTTATAATAAAATGTCAAAAGCGCGTGGTAAAGAAACGTTAGGTTTTTGTAGTAAATTATTTAAAGATTTATCGACATGCTCGTCTAGCTGTGGATATCTGACCTGGTGAAAACTGGATGCTCATTGGTTCCAAGATGAACACAGTTTATGGTGTGTAGAGCTACATTTAGCTGGGTAATGTTGGGTTTTTGTTAATATTGGGGATAATAAGCAAACTTCACACGATTCAAGTATGTATACTATCAATAGTAACTTGTGTATTATTTATTTTTATATAACGAAACAAGAAGAAAAGTATTGTGTTATTTCCTAACTTGAACGTCTTTGAAATATTTGACATTCATTAACACTGTCTCTTGAAACTTATTTAAAAAGTCAAGGTCGCAATAACAGTACAGACGTATAGTTGAATATAATACACCTTTATGATACACACATCAAGAACTAGCATTACGTTAGTTAAGCAAATAGCAAGCCGATTCATACTTTAAAATAAATCCAGATAAGTGAAAACAAAAACACTACTCGCTCATTACCTCTGATCATGGGACAAAGTAAAAGAGAATTGCCTGTTTTAATAGACATGTTTATCTGAAAATATTGTTGTCATACTGATTACCAATGCCTAGTATAATTCAGCATGTGTGTACATGGTCATAGATGTGTCAATAAATGTGTTACAAAAATTTTATCTTGTTATGGCAAGTGTTCATATGATATTGTGGAACCCTGATAATCTAGAAACCATAACACCAGGACATGATATACCTTGCAATATGCACGATTAATTTCTGTCAAAATCCTGAAAAATATATTAGTGATTAACATCTATACTGTATGAAGCATGTCAGTTAAAATTGCACAAAAAACAAAAGTACCTGGTAAAAACAGTACGGTATTATCCAAAGTTTTGCAAACACTACATTTAAAATTGGCAAAATTGACTATTGCATTACAGCTGCACCCATCCTTGGCAAACACCCCAGAAAATATATGTATCAGTAGTATAGACCCTCATACTATAGTATAGTTGTAGTTGTCGAACATTAGCATGTGGTCTTTCTGTAGAAACCATGCTAGTTGGCTCCTTTCCTCCAGCCATCTTTTTACTGCAGGCAACATTTGCATCACATGTTGGTGTGCTATGATATATATATATACAACTGGGTGATGTTGGGGGTGAAGGTTGAAATATTCCCTTGTTAATGTGTTTTCTCTGTGAATTAAAAAACTCTGTACAAATTCATAAATTGTTATCCCACTTGGGTTGTTTGTCTTCCACCCTTGTTTCCACGACTGAGTCATTGCTTAGCCTTCTGAAGTTTATTCCTACCTAGCTGCCATTGCTATGTTATATGTGGCATGCTAATTTGCTGTGCTATTTCTAATAGTTTGTAAGTGGAATTAACTTACTTTAGGTGGAATTATTGTAAACGGCGTTAATGAATGGAATAATTGTGTGGGCACAACCAGTAGTGTATGGATAATGTACATCAGCAGGGATCGAACCTGCCACACATAACACTGAAACACTATTGTCATAAACAACACAGTTCAACAGTTCTTAAACAATCAAATGACATAGTATGTCTGCATTTACATTCATTGAGAAACTTCAGAGATATGTTATAAAAGGGAACATTCTTAACTGGGTTACAGCTCTGCTGGCCCACAGAAGACAACAAGTAAGAGTAAATAACATATTTTCAAATTGGCAGGAGGTAATCAGTGGAATACCACAAGGAACAGTGATTGGCCCCCTTCTTGGACTGGTAAGCTGCAACTTCATTATAATGACACATATGGTGTGAAAACAGTCGTCAACAACAATTATATCGTTTTAGTATACACGGATTCGACGTTATATTATAAAATGCGGTGTCAAAGCTGTACAGAGAGTTAGCTAGAGGTTGTAACTAAGTAGGTCATCGGACGAAGTAATTGTAAACAGACTTGTCAAAGACAAACTTCACAAAGTTACGAACCGTCGAACGTCGTAAGCATGGTTGTCTGGTTTATGCGGATTGAGTTTAGGACGTTATAGCTACTTACGATATCACCCCTCTGGACAAAACCCACACTTTTTTAGATAGGACAGTTGTTCGCGAGATGATTATAATATCGTATATAATTACAGCTCTGGATTATGTCATTTATGTGGGACAATGATTTGTATTACTCCGAGTCTGACACATAACAATATAGCTACTATATAATCAAAATAAACTAAAATAAACATTAAAACAACAGAACAATTGAATAATTATAGTAATGGGTTATAGAATGAAGGGTTGTGTCCTAGACGTAGGGGTTTAGTGTAACCGTAGGGGTCTTATATGTGAGAGGTTACCAGTGGGTATGTATGTGCCCTACGACTATGTCCATAAAAATCATAAGGACATAGCATTTTTAATCACAGTTTTTGTGTGACATATTTATTACAAATTCATCAAACAAGTTTCATAACACGGTGTTACTGGGATGAATCATTCCAAATGTTGGTAACTGTGTAGACCTGGTAACAGCCAAACAGTACACAATGTGAATCACCACACGGTGCACAGACAATGGTTATAAGCCAAACAACACCCATGTGAATACTTCCCCTGCAGGCAGATGAGAATATGGCTTCAGCAAATACCTGCCCATTGATAAACAAGTTATCTAGTCCATTTTGTTGATTACTTTACCTATGACATGCTAATAAATAGCATAGCTTCACATCTACAGACCAATTATCTTTACAGGGCAACTTCCCATCCCTTTAGGTGATAATTGTAAACATCCTGGCCACCACATAAGCTTACCTCCCAATTAGGAAGATTAACCCCAGCATATAAACCTTCATCAACTGTCATTAATTGCAATTTACATAAGACAGGGTTCGCACAATCTTGAAAAGACCTTGATTTTGAAGGTAGCTCATGAAAAAGCCTTAAATTTGAAAATGCTCTTTAAAGGCCTTGAAAATGTATTAAATGTCCTGAAAAGCCCTTTAATTTTGCCTCAATAAATTTTCACAAAGCTGGAATCGAAATTACATCAATGTTTATATTTTAAATGTTATAAAATTCAAAATGCAAGACGTGAAAATGAATGAAACATGGAGGTCAATCTTTCGCCTTTTATATATATATATATATATATCTATATTACAAATTCGGAGTTTCTTCCCGTAACACACTTGGCTATTTCTGTTTTGCCGTAATCTCACTAGGTTGACTGTCGGCTCGCCACTTGCTATTGACCGCCATTTTCGTTGACACATTTCGCCAGTTCGATGTGTCTATTGTGTTTGACTAGGCATGCATGCAGTTGACAAATAATGGGAAAGACCTTATTCAATTTGAAGTGGTTGACCCAGTAGGGGTGGGTGAGAGAATGGAAAGACGATCCTCACAAAGCGAATTGTTTCGCGTGTCGGAAGACCATTGATCTGGGAAAGATGGTTGAAAATGCATTGAAATTGCGCATGAAGAGCTGGAAACACAAATCAAACAATTAAATGTTGGGTTTATCGAGCATGCATCTCTTCATCACTCGTGCATCTCTTCATCACATCAGATCTCGAGGCTATATTTGGCGGAGATAGATCGTAGAAATTGGTGGTGCAGAAAAGTTGATAAACAAGTGGAATTACTGATTGATAAGTATTATTCTTGCCTTAATATCATTCATAAAGTTGCAATAAACATATATTGAGTGGCAGTTGTGCTTAAAGTTAGTTAGTTATAGTATTTTAGAATACCTTAGTATAGTGAGTGATAATAGGGTAACTCACTTGTCTTAGGCTTCGATAATTTATAAACAAGATTTAACAAACCTGATTATGTGGTAGAATATATAGGAGATAAAGTAACAACCACCAAACTACTTACATAAGATAATATCTGTGTAAGCCAGTACTTGCTAGATATTTTGATTAGGTAGCATTGTTGTTAAAATTAAGCAAGGGCGATAATCGGGCGGCGTAACCTATATAAATAAAGCAGCCTAACGTAACGTCATTGATTGTATTTAAATTAGGTCACTACCGGTAATGTTAGCGTTCGTATCAGGATAAATAGTTGGCTGTGTAATTGAAATTTGTAACCTAAAGTGTGCTGTAGTACACAGGAAACAGTCTTTATAAAGACTAAGTTAGTTAAGTTATTAAATAAATTCTGATCGGGATATGGCGCCTTGCAAGCGGCAAGTCAAGGCAAAGCGACACTTGGTGTGCGATCACTGCCACAGCTGGGTAGATTTTGCATTGTCCGGCTGTGGGAAGTCATGGGCAGAAACCATGGAGGATGGATTCACCTTTCAGTGCATTGGGTGTTGGAAGGTGGAGTGTCTGCAGAAGGAGATAGTTAGGTTGACAGATGTTGTGAAGGAAATGGAGATGGGAATTAGCAAGGAGGCAGGTCGAATGGAGAGAGACGACAGGGAAAGAGGTGAGAATACTGCAAGACTGAAGGAGAATAGCAGCGGCAAGAAAACTGAGGAAAGGAAATTGAGAGGAGGGAAGGTGACTGGAGGGGAAGAAATTGGAAAATCGACAACAGAAAACGTGACAAGCGTGAAGGTGACAGAGAAGAAAGTGACCGTAGAGAAGGAGGGAGGGAAGATGGGAAGGGAGAGGAGAGAGGAAAACGAGATGGGACGAACGAAGAAGGGACGAAAGGAAGTGAGAGCAAATGTGATAGAAGAGAAGTCGACAAAAGGGAAGGTAACAAGAGAAAAAGTGACAGGAAAGAATGGATCGGAAGAGAGTGTGACAGGAGAGAAGACGACAGGGGGGAAAGACAACAACCAGACAGATGCAAACCGAAGAAGGAGCTATTCTAAGGCAGTGATTGAGGGGGCAATGAGGAAAGAGAGGGTTTTTATGGGCGACTCCATTATGAGAAAGACGGACAAGGCACTGAGCGAGGGGAAGGACATCGTTGTTTGTTTACCGGGGGCTATGATTGAACATGTAACTGACAGGGTAGAGAAGGTATTGGGACATGGCAAGGGGGGGTCTATACTGGTACATGTAGGAACAAATAATGCTGATAGGGAGGGAACAACTGCGATAATACAGAAGTATAGACAGTTAGTGAGGAAGGTAAAGAAGACGAGAGTTGAACAGGTTATTCTGTCAGGAATTTTGCCAGTAATGGGAGGAAGGGGGGCAACGTATAGAAACTGTAAGAGGATGGCGATCAACGCACTAGTTGAGCAGATGTGTGAGGAAGAGGGGGTGGGATTCACAGATTTATGGGGATACTTTGTTGGGAGGGAAGATATGTACATGAGAGATGGCCTCCATCTTAGTGGAAAGGGGGCAGCAGTTTTCTCAGAGAACCTGCTGCGATCTGTTGACAGTGGGACAGGTTGTATCTATTTAAACTAGATTCGCAGGGGGGACTCACAGAAAAGCCTGAAAATGGAGGCATAGATAAAGACAGCACAAATAAATCAGCAAATAACAGTCTGGAAAACTCTTCTGAAGCTGGATATAAATGTGTTTGTTTAAATGCAAGGAGTATAGTAAACAAAAGAAATGAACTAAACATTATGGTAGAAGATATTGACCCTCATATAATAGGTATAACCGAATCCTGGACCACCACCGATATATCAGATGCTGAATTGGGACTGACAGGATATGTAATGTTTAGAAAAGATAGAATAGGAAGAAAGGGAGGTGGAGTTATTTTATATATTAAAGAATCTATCCAGGCTTATGAAATAAAATTAGAAAGAGAAGCAGATTGCGAAGAAGCTGTTTGGTGTAACATAGTTACAGGAAACTCAACGTTAACAGTTGGGTTAGTTTATCGAAGTCCAAACATAAGCATAGAAGAGAATGAAAAATACAAAACGCTATAAGGGAAGTAAGCAAACGGGACTGTATTATTATGGGGGATTTTAACCACGGGCATATACAATGGAAATCTCTACAGAGTATGGGGAGTGAGGACCACAAGTTTTAGTTTTAGTTCAAGATACATTCCTTTCTCAACATGTGCTAGAACCAACCAGGGGTGAGAATGTGTTAGACATAGTTTTGTCCTCACAGAATGAATTAGTTGACAATGTCAAGATATATGAGCCACTGGGGAGTAGCGATCACAACCAGATACATTTTACCATCAAAGTAAAATCAGAAAGGAATAGTAAAAGCAGTATAGGAGAAATTTCCACAAAGGAAGGTATAAGGACATGAGGAAATATTTAGCAAAGATAGACTGGAATAACACACTGAAAAATAAGACGGCAACAGAATGCTGGAATATATTAAAGAGTGAAATTAAGTGCATAGTCGATAAATTTGTACCCTTCAAAAAACAAGGAAAACGGTCCAAAAAGAAACACTTATCGAAAGAAGCCATTAGAAAAATTAAGTATAAACAAATTATGTGGAAGTCATATAGATGTACTGGAAATGATGAAGACTACAACAGTTATAAAGAAGCACTTAACCAAGCTACAGCTGAAATTAGAAATTCAAAGAGAAGCTATGAACAACAATTAGCTAGAAATATAAAACATGACAGCAAGAGTTTTTATGCGTATGTCTGAAGCAAACAGAAAGTTCGAGATAAGGTCGGTCCTCTAGAAGATAGTGCTGGAAATATAATATCAGAGGGATTCTTAATGGCAGAAGACCTGAATGAGTACTTTAGTTCAGTGTTTACCAGGGAAGATATTAGTTCACTGCCAGTACCAGAGGCTAAGTTCAAGGGGGCAGATTCAGACTATTTAGGACAATTAATTGTAACCCCGGAAATGGTAGCTAAGAAAATAAGGGCTATGAAGGATAATAAATCACCTGGAGTGGATGGGATTCCGCCCAAACTACTATTGGAAATTGTAGAACAAATTAGCATACCGCTTGCAACAGTTTTCAATTTGTCATTAGAAGAGGGAGTGGTTCCTTTAGAATGGAAAGAAGCAAACATTATACCGTTATTTAAAAAAGGTTCGAGAAACAAGTCAGAGAACTATAGACCAGTGAGTTTAACATCAGTGATTTGTAAATTATTAGAAAGACTAATTAAAGATCACATGGTGGATTTTCTTGTTAAACAAACTTGATAAACCCATCTCAACATGTTTTTTTTAAAGCGAGGTCATGCTTAACAAATATGTTATGTTTTTTGGAAGACATCACTAAGTGGGTAGATGAGGGATCACCAGTAGATATCGTCTACTTAGATTTTCAAAAAGCTTTCGACAAAGTACCACATCAAAGATTACTGCTTAAACTAAAGGCCCATGGCATAGGAAATGGTATAATAAACTGGATAGAACAATGGCTGATTGACAGAAGACAACGTAGTAAAGTTGATGGGGAGGCTTCAAACTGGAAATCGGTATTGAGTGGGTACCACAGGGATCAGTATTAGGACCTATATTATTCTTAATATATATCAACGATTTGGATGATGAAATAACAAAGCAAGGTGTTGAAATTTGCGGGATGATACAAAAGTGTTTAGAAGGATTAAAAGTGATGGAGATAGACAGCATTTACAAGATGATCTTGACAGGTTGATCAAATGGTCTGAAAAGTGGCAAATGCTGTTCAATTTTGGGAAATGTAAATGCCTCCACACAGGACATGGGAACGAAGAGGTAGAATATACAATGGGGGGTACTGTACTAAGTACTACTGTAAAAGAAAAGGACTTAGGGTTAACCATTAGTGCTGATATGAAGGTTTCAGAGCAGTGCGGAATTGCAGCTTCAAAGGGAAATCAAATCCTTGGATTAATTAGGCGAAACATAACGTATAAGGAAAAAGAGCTAATAATACCGCTGTACAAAACAATAGTTAGGCCTCATTTAGAATATTGTATTCAAGCGTGCAGGCCATATCGCAGGAAGGACATAGATATGCTAGAAAGAGTGCAGAGGAGAGCAACTAAAATGATACCAAAACTAAGGGATCTTAATTACAAAATACGCCTAAACAAATGCGGTTTAACAACACTAGAGACCAGGAGATTGAGAGGAGATCAGATAGAAGTGTTTAAAATATTGAAGGGTTATGAAAATATTGATAGAAATATTTTTTTCTCAGTTAAGAAAGATAGAAAGACTAGAGGACATGAACTTACATTGGCAAAGGAGCAGAGTAGATTGGATATAAGAAAGTTTTCTTTGTCATAAAGGACTGTAAATGAATGGAATAGATTACCTGCTGATTGTGTGGGTGCTAGTAGCGTGAATATGTTTAAAAATAAAATCGACACATACCTCAGACGGGCGGGATACACATAGATAAAAGGGTCGGACTCTCGATAAGCCAAAGGGCTTCCTTGTCCACCTGCCACCTAGAGTTAATTCTCTGGGTGGCAATCTTGTTAAATCTTGTTAAAAGTATATCGATGAGTAACAAATTAAATAATGATCCTAAAAGCAAAACATTGGCACGTGATGCATCGGCAGATTTGACAACACCATGCGATATTGATATAATGTTGATATAATATATGTTTATATATATATATATAGTATATAATAGTGAATATGATAACGTTTTTGGCCTTAAAAATTGAATTTCTGACACTTGAAATGGTCCTAAAAAGGCCTTAAACAATGTTTTGCTGAAAATATGTATGAACCCTGTAAGAGTCAACAATAGAACACAGGCTTATATGCATCAACTCTCAAATTCCTTTACTACTTTGAGTATTTTTGTTGTTTACTTGATGCGTATATATATATACACCAGTAATCATAAATATACGTTAATAAATTGCTGTAAACTTATGTGGATAGTGCCAGTATCCCAACATATAATATAAATTTTCATTTGTTTAAAAGCAACCATATATAATATTGCGCATGGCCACCTTAGACTTGAACATTGTGTTATTTATAAAAGGCAACTGTTATTCTGGAGTTATGTCCTGTTACAGTTGTTCATGCGGCAACTGTCTGTATATGCCGACAGAAAATGAACGTATATGCTGTCAAGAAATCTGTGCAGTTGCCAGTAAAGCTGGCAATGCACAGATTAAGTGCGTCACAGAACATGATGGGTTTGACCCAAATTTCCTCAACCACCAAGTTGTGGAGTTGGCAGTGTATGAGTTTAACGGTACTGATGGCCCACTTGACGACAACGATTAAATATACAAGTAAGTATCACGATAAAGTATAAAGCCAGATAAAACAACGTGGTGTAATTCAATTCAACCTGTCCCTCGGACAGCTGTACGTAGGTTATACATGATAAAAATGCCAGAACTAAAATGTAAATTGGCCAGTTAAAAATATACTGTCCTTGAAATTGTTAAAACCTTAAAAGTATCCACTACACAGTGTATCCTGAAACATGGTGATTACATCACTGAGGTAATCGATGATGACTAATGTTATCATGTACATCAGTACAAATCAATAGGTAATCTAATGCCATTGTTTTACAGCATCTACAGACATGTTGCGTATCGACGATTTGTCATGTGGATATGGCATCGCCTAGGACGCTACAACCGGAAGATTCTGCCATCGTATGTTGTCAATGCAATTCGCACTGCATTTCCATCTGCAATCTTTGTCGGATTTCGGTATGCACGGCCATGAATGGGGACTACTGGTATCGGGAACGATGTCTGTCTATCAGGACTTGCTTTGGGACATGCTAGAAGGATGCTGTTAGTGGGGGTGGTGCTACGACGCCAGTCTGTGCAGCAGCTTCTAGTGCCTTGCTGTAGCTGAGGAACTCCAGGCGATGTTTCTTGACAGCGTCCATAAGCTTTGTGACGTATGCTGTAATAAATACAATGCTACTATTATACCATATGACTGCGATTTCACTCAGTTGTTTCACCCTTACAGCAAACAAATAATTATCCCCAATTAATGTTGATGCTAAAAAACCACCAACCTCCCTTTTATTATCGATTCAAACAGTTCACACACATCATGCACCCCACCTACAAGCCTGAAATATACATCTGTTGAATTTACATAGTCTTATTTTATCTGATATTGTACACATTCATACCGTGGTACATAGTTTTTGTTGTGTGTGCGCACATATTTGATGCATCTTTATGTTGAGCAAAATGAGGTAATTATGCTGTTGTTGAGCATGCTCCATTTTCAAACTTAAAATAAATATAGTGCAGGCCTCTCTGTCCAAAGTACTAAAACCTAAAAACATCCAATTGCACAAGGGAAGCTGTGAACTCACCATAAGTAACCTTCTCCTTGACAGGCTTCACGACCGCTTCTTGTCCCTTCTTCGACTTTGGGTAAACCACCTTCCACTACAATTTCCCTTCTGCCTAGGTTCTGGCCTGTGGACGGTTTGCATTCTCATTGTAGTGCAGGATGGCCACACATATCCTATATAGCATCATATGTAAACCAGTGAGCAGTCTAGTGATTGAACAATAATGAAGGTGTACAAGACGTCACCTACTGTGTATTGCCATTAATATAAATACATTTGTAAATTGTAATTTCATGACAAAAACCTAAAATCTGGAAGGCCATTATAACTAGAAATAGCCAGCTTACACCTGCACATGGAGCAACAAAACCAAGAACATTCGAAATTCGTTTTATGTGAGATATAAGCACAACATCAAAACTAAAAACAAGTAAATACTACAATCTTTTCTCCAATACTTCACCAATTGCTACATCATAGACCAATGGTTCAATGAGCATAGAACGGGGCAAATGAACATCAGTGAGGAATTATTTTAATCATGCTCCAAATTTAGCATATCAAAGTGGGTGTTTATATATACTAATTTTCCATAATTTTGAGCTAAATGTTGACATAACACTGAAATGTTATTTGTGTGATTCAAATATGCTGTGTTTGAGGATAGTATTATAATGCATAGTGAGTGTCACCTGCACTGTGAATGTGAGACTACGACACAGAGTGGAAGTGATCAATGAACCCACCTCACTGTCATGCCTGCATACCAGAAGTGGGTAGACTTTGGCAGGAAGTGGTTCATAACGTTGTGAAAAACCTCCAGTGCATATGTCTGGTACACTGGTGAGAGGTGCCGCACATCCTTTGGCAGAAGTCCAGCATTTACAATTTTGTCAAGTACCTTGTGTGCCTTGGAGCCTGCAACACACACACTCACATGTATATTTAACAAGATTTAACAAGATTGCCACCCAGAGAATTAACTCTAGGTGGCAGGTGGACAAGGAAGCCCTTTGGCTTATCGAAAGTCCGACCCTTTTATCTATGTGTATCCCGCCCGTCTGAGGTATGTGTCGATTTTATTTTTAAACATATTCACGCTACTAGCACCCACACAATCAGCAGATAATCTGTTCCATTCATTTACAGTCCTTTGTGAAAATGAAAACTTTCTTATATCTAATCTACTCTGCTCCTTTGCTAATGTAACTTCATGTCCTCTAGTCCTTCTATCTTTCTTAACTGAAAAAAAATATTTCTATCAATATTTTCATAACCATTCAATATTTTAAACACTTCTATCTGATCTCCTCTCAATCTCCTGGTCTCTAGTGTTGTTAATCCGCATTTTTTTAGGCGTATTTCGTAACTAAGATCCCTCAGTTTTTGTATCATTTTAGTTGCTCTCCTCTGCACTCTTTCTAGCATATCTATGTCTTTCCTGCGATATGGCCTCCACGCTTGAATACAATATTCTAAATGAGGCCTAACTATTGTTTTGTACAGCGGTATTATTAGCTCTTTTTCCATATACGTTATGTTTCGCCTAATTAATCCAAGGATTTGATTTCCCTTTGAAGCTGCAATTCCGCACTGCTCTGAAACCTTCATATCAGCACTAATGGTTAACCCTAAGTCCTTTTCTTTTACAGTAGTACTTAGTACAGTACCCCCCCTAGTATATTCTACCTCTTCGTTACCATGTCCTGGGTGGAGGCATTTACATTTCCCAAAATTGAACAGCATTTGCCACTTTTCAGACCATTTGATCAACCTGTCAAGATCATCTTGTAAATGCTGTCTATCTCCATCACTTTTAATCCTTCTAAACACTTTTGTATCATCCGCAAATGTCAACACCTTGCTTGTTATTTCATCATCCAAATCGTTGATATATATTAAGAATAATATAGGTTCTAATACTGATCCCTGTGGTACCCCACTCAATACCGATTTCCAGTTTGAAGCCTCCCCATCAACTACTACACGTTGTCTTCTGTCAATCAGCCATTGTTCTATCCAGTTTATTATACCATTTCCTATGCCATGGTCCTTTAATTTCAGCAGTAATCTTTGATGTGGTACTTTGTCGAAAGCTTTTTGAAAATCTAAGTAGACGATATTTACCGGTGATCCCTCATCTACCCACTTAGTGATGTCTTCCAAAAAACATAACATATTTGTTAAGCATGACCTCGCTTTAAAAAAAACATGTTGAGATGGGTTTATCAAGTTTGTTTAACAAGAAAATCCACCATGTGATCTTTAATTAGTCTTTCTAATAATTTGCAAATCACTGATGTTAAACTCACTGGTCTATAGTTATCTGACTTGTTTCTCGAACCTTTTTTAAATAACGGTATAATGTTTGCCTCTTTCCATTCTAAAGGAACCACTCCCTCTTCTAATGACAAATTGAAAACTGTTGCAAGCGGTACGCTAATTTGTTCTACAATTTCCAATAGTAGTTTGGGCGGAATCCCGTCCACTCCAGGTGATTTATTATCCTTCATAGCCCTTATTTTCTTAGCTACCATTTCCGAGGTTAACTGTCCTAAATAGTCTGAATCTGCCCCCTTGAACTTAGCCTCTGGTACTGGCAGTGAACTAATATCTTCCCTGGTAAACACTGAACTAAAGTACTCATTCAGGTCTTCTGCCATTAAGAATCCCTCTGATATTATATTTCCAGCACTATCTTCTAGATATCTTATTTTTCAGTGTGTTATCTTGAACTTTCTGTTTGCTTCGAACATACGCATAAAAACTCTTGCTGTCAAGTTTTATATTACAAGCTAATTGTTGTTCATAGCTTCTCTTTGAATTTCTAATTTCAGCTGTAGCTTGGTTAAGTGCTTCTTTATAACTGTTGTAGTTTTCATCATTTCCAGTACATCTATATGACTTCCACATCATTTGTTTATACTTAATTTTTCTAATGGCTTCTTTCGATAAGTGTTTCTTTTTGGACCGTTTCCCTTGTTTTTTGAAGGGTACAAATTTATCGACTATGCACCTAATTTCACTCTTTAATATATTCCAGCATTCTGTTGCTGTCTTATTTTTTAGTGTGTTATTCCAGTCTACCTTTGCTAAATATTTCCTCATGTCCTTATACCTTCCTTTGTGGAAATTTCTCCTATACTGCTTTTTACTATTCCTTTCTGATTTTATTTTGATGATAAAATGTATCTGGTTGTTATCGCTACTCCCCAGTGGCTCACATATCTTGACATTGTCAACTAATTCATTCTGTGAGGACAAAACTATGTCTAACACATTCTCACCCCTGGTTGGTTCTAGCACATGTTGAGAAAGGAAAGTATTTTGAACTAAAACTGAAAACTTGTGGTCCTCACTCCCCATACTCTGAAGAGATTTCCATTGTATGTCCGTGGTTAAAATCCCCCATAATAATACAGTCCCGTTTGCTTACTTCCCTTATAGCGTTTTGTATTTTTTCATTCTCTTCTATGCTTATGTTTGGACTTCGATAAACTAACCCAACTGTTAACGTTGAGTTTCCTGTAACTATGTTACACCAAACAGTTTCTTCGCAATCTGCTTCTCTTTCTAATTTTATTTCATAAGCCTGGATAGATTGTTTAATATATAAAACAACTCCACCTCCCTTTCTTCCTATTCTATCTTTTCTAAACATTACATATCCTGTCAGTCCCAATTCAGCATCTGATATATCGGTGGTGGTCCAGGATTCGGTTATACCTATTATATGAGGGTCAATATCTTCTACCATAATGTTTAGTTCATTTCTTTTGTTTACTATACTCCTTGCATTTAAACAAACACATTTATAGCCAGCTTCAGAAGAGTTTTCCAGACTGTTATTTGCTTATTTATTTGTGCTGTCTTTATCTATGCCTCCATTTTCAGGCTTTTCTGTGAGTCCCCCCTGCGAATCTAGTTTAAATAGATGCAACCTGTCCCACTGTCAACCGATCACAGCAGGTTCTCTGAGAAAACTGCTGCCCCCTTTCCACTAAGATGGAGGCCATCTCTCATGTACATATCTTCCCTCCCAACAAAGTATCCCCATAAATCTGTGAATCCCACGCCCTCTTCTTCACACATCTGCTCAACTAGTGCATTGATCGCCATCCTCTTACAGTTTCTATATGTTGCCCCCCTTCCTCCCATTACTGGCAAAATTCCTGAGAGAACAACCTGTTCCACTCTTGTCTTCTTTAGCTTCCTTACTAGATGTCTGTACTTCTGAACTACCCCAGTTGTTCCCTCCTTGTCTGCATTGTTTGTCCCTACGTGTACTAGTATAGACCCTCCCTTGCCATGCCCCAATACCTTCTCTACCCTTTCGGTCACATGCTCTATCCTAGCCCCTGGTAGACATACAACAACGTCCTTCCCCTCGCATATAGTCTTGTCTGTTTTTCTCAGAATTGAATCGCCCATAAACACTCTCTTTTCTCCTTGCCCCCTCAATCACTGCCTTGGAGTAACTCCTCCGGTTTGCATATGTTTGGTTGTTATCTTTCCCCCCTGTCGTCTTCTCTCCTGTCATATTCTCTTCCGGTCCATTCTTTCCTGTCGCTTTTTCTCTTGTCACCTTTCCTCCTGTCAGCGTCCCTTTTATCGACTTCTCTTCTATCACATTTGCTCTCGCATCCTTTCGTCCCTTCATCTTTCGTCCCATCTCATTTTCTTCTCTCCTCTCCCGTCCCATCTTCCCTCTCTCCTTCTCTACGGTCACTTTCTTCCCTGTCACCTTCATGCTTGTCACGTTTTCTGTTGTCGATTTTCCAATGTCTTCCCCTCCAATCACCTTCCCTCCTCTCAATCTCCTTTCCTCAGTTTTCTTGCCACTGCTATTCTCCTTCAGTCTTGCAGTATTCTCACCTCTCTCCCTGTCGTCTCTCTCCATTCGACCTGCTTCCTTGCTAATTCCAATCTCCATTCCCTTCACAATATCTGTCAACCTAACTATCTCCTTCTGCAGACACTCCACCTTCCAACACCCAATGCACTGAAAGGTTAATCCTTCCTCCATGGTTTCTGCCCATGACTTCCCACAGCCGGACAATGCAAAATCTACCCAGCTGTGGCAGTGATCGCACACCAAGTGTCGCTTTGCCTTGACTTGCCGCTTGCAAGGCGCCATATCCCGATTAGAATTTATTCAATAACTTAACTAACTTAGTCTTTATAAAGACTGTTTCCTGTGTACTACAGCACACTTTAGGTTATAAATTTCAATTACACAGCCGACTATTTATCCTGTCACGAACGCTAACATTACCGGTACTGACCTAGTTTAAATACAATCAATTACGTTACGTTAGGCTGCTTTATTTATTTAGGTTACGCCGCCCGACTATCCCACTGGCCTTGCTTAGTTTTAACAACAATGCTACCTAATCAAAATATCTAGCAAGTACTGGCTTACACAGATATTATCTTATGTAAGTAGTTTGATGGTTGTTACTTTATCTCCTATATATTCTACCACATAATCAGGTTTGTTAAATCTTGTTTACAAATTATCGAAGGCTAAAGGCTAAATGAGAGGACACTATTATCACTCACTATACTAAGGTGTTCTAAAATACTTTAACTAACTTTAAGCACAACTGCTACTCAATATATGTTTATTGCAACTTTATGAATGATATTAAGGCAAGAATAATACTGATCAATCTGTAATTCCACTTGTTTATCAACTTTTCTGCACCACCAATTTCTACGAACTATCTCCGCCAAATACAGCCTCGAACTGTATGTATATATATATATCAATCAAGCCTCGAACTGTATGTATATATATATATCAATACACTAACAGACACACAGCAATACTAGACCTAAAAAAGCACACTATTTTACTTAAAGGGAAACATAAGGGAACTTTTTGGTGTTAAGCACCTAGAGTTAATGCAAACTAACTATTTCCAACTGTAATCATATTTTTAACGTCAGTGGTTTACTGGTAATATTATCTCAAAGTGGAAAATTCTAATGAAATCTTCGATAACACGAAGGCAGCCATCTTACCAAAAGCAACCAATAAACGAGCAGCATTATTTTTATCACGGTGATCCCATGACGAAGGCAATGACAGCATTGCCAATGCTGTCATTGTTGACTGGACCTGGTGCAGTTGTCACACATGTTACGGCGTACGCTTCGTTGGACTTTGTTGTGGTTGGTTTGGAGTAAAAACGTGACTGCAATATGCCAAGCTGTTCGGCATACGGGTGTAACTATACGCATGTGAAAAAAAAGAGCTGTCTTGGTTCCATTTTCCCGCTGGATAGACCAGAACTAAAGAATTATAGTCGAATGCCCCACTGCCTGAATGCACCACTACCTGAATGCACAAAACCTAGTCGCAATGCTCCAACCGCATAGTCGCAATGCTCCAGCGGCGTGGCCACAATGTTCCAACTGTCTGGTCGCAATGCACCACTTTTAGTCGGAATGCCCCACTGATTGTAAAATTATCAAACCTTTGCATACATATAGATAATACAAGTGTATATATTAAAACATTAAATGCATAATTAATGTAGAAATAACATGTTTCGTTGACTTTCTGTACATCCTTGAAAGTAAACTATGTTTTGTCTTCGTATACACGTGCATGATTGTATTACATAACATATAATGAAATATCGATTACATTGTCCTTTGATGTGTAGAAGTCATGTAGTAATAGCCTAATAGGCATCCTGCTCATGCGTTGAGCAGATCTCTTATGTTGGTTGTTTTGGAAGTGTGCCCACACTAATTGGCTAGCTACTCTGTCGGTTTGTTTGAATAACGGCATTGTACCAAAAAGATTGTACAAAGTACATTGAAATAAAGCTTTTGACATCAAAGAAATCTAATTTATGTTGGTTTGGACAGCGGGTTGAAGACGGGGAGGGACTACATATATATACCTTTATTAGGTTATGGTTGATATCGTAAATGTATTTTATATATATACATATATAATACATACGATATTAAATAAAATAATAAAGGTATACATATACTATTTTCGATTATATATATATATCATAGTTATGTGTTTTATGTGTTAATGCATGTTCACATTTTTGTATTATTTATGCTAATTTAAAAACAAATATTTGTATATTTTTATTTACCCTTTGTACATATGTTGTACGATATAAATGATGCATGAATGGCTTGGCCATCGAAAAAATTGTGTAATTAATGTATTTCTACATTAAGTATGTTACCGAGTGAAAATAGAAATTATTAATGAATCAATACACGGAGTGATCGAGACTCTAATAAAACAATTACTGTATTATAGTTACTATATTGTTTCGCGGAAGTTTTCGTTTTGATTTTCTATAAATAATTGAAGGTTATATCTTCTTATATAAGTGTAGACATTCATAATTAAATTACACTGAAATTATGACCTTTGACTTTTAATGTGACAGGCTGATAACAACAACAGTGACAAGTGTGGCGTGTGTGTGTCAAGAATATTTAGAGGGTTGTGTAATTGGCTTCTCTACTCCTGCTTTGTTCTATTGAGTAGATTGTTGCACATTGTCTGTTCTTTGAATTGGAGGCCATAGCAATTGGCTTAATACCCTTGTATTGTTTCATCGAACAGACCTTTTGTTTGAATAACGGCATTGTACAAAGTGCGTTGAAACAACGCGTCCCACATTAGCAGCTTCTAGCTGAAGTTGGTTTCCGTTGACTTTGATGACGTGAAGGCCTACCTGTGTAATCCAGTTCTTACTAAGTCCTCCTTGAATGTTTTGAATAGAAGTTAGGAACTGAGCAGATCTTGTGTGTCAGATTTGTGTTAGTATATTGTCTTACGTTACATTCCGAATAACAAGAAAATATATATATAGACAAGACAGATAGAATTGTGTAAATAATACATACACACATAATCAAACAAGTGTAACAGACGGTGAAATGACATTCAATTCCGGGCTGACAGTGGAGCCAACCAAGGCTGTAACCAGTTCATTAATTTAAACTAGTATAAAATAAATACTTATTTAGTGAACTGGTCAACCTCAGAATAACTGTGTAAACAAGGTAATAATAATTCCACGTGTAGCGTGTGAATTAAGTTGTTATAATAGATCAGATATGTAAGATGTAACAACAATAATAGTAACTAATGTTCAATTAAGTAGCGTAGCACAAATATTTGTTGATACTCTTCTTCTCTAAGAATGTGTGTAGTGCAGTCATGGTTTGTGTAAACACTGAATATCACACATGTTGGCGACCCCTTTGTGATGTGGATTTGTGAAGATTGGTCAAAAGCACTTTGAGTGTCTGTGCTTTCTTCTCAATTTCCTTCATCCCCGTTCACGCCACGCGGACGATAGCAGGTATTCGATTGGTGCATTCGTTACCAATGAGGAGATGGCTAGATAGTCTTTGAAAATAATCCATCAGTATTCTTATGTTTTATCTGTAGCGAACGAATCAACTGAAACAAATGCAACGATCTAGTAATAATAATAACATTATTAATATATATGTATACATCATGGAGGTCTTTATAAAAACGAACTACGAACTATTCTACATATTTACCAACTTCCGTTCTTTTATCACCTAATTCACAATAAGTTGTATATTGTTTAACTATGACACCCACTACTAACAGTATAGTGTAGTTAAAATGTCAAGCAAAGTCCATGTACATATATCACTACCCATATATATTGTATATATAAAGTAATATACGCAAAGTCGCGTGGAAGATACTTAAAGAAGTTATTATACTAACCGACTTGCCCGGCGTTGCCCGGGGAAAAACAAACAAACCAACAAATAAACAAACAAACAGAGAAACCATAAAGTGTTATAATATATAGATACCATAAGAGGTGCATTGCGCCAAACCATTGCAGCATTGCGACCAGGTCATTATCTCCAAAGTGGGGCATTCCGACCAAAAGTGGTGCATTGCGACCACCCCATTGGAGCATTGCGACCAGGCGGTTGGGGCATTGCGACCACACGGTTGGAGCATTGCGACTAGGCAGTTGGTGCATTGCGACTGGTGCATTCAGGCAGAGGTGCATTCCGACCATTACCCGATCTAAAGAAGTGGATTCATAACTGCGGACGGGCTGGCTGGAAGCCCTCAAAGTACACTGTACAGTACTCTGTGTTCGGCACATTTCGAAGAAACGTGTTTCGAAGTGGATATGTTTCATCAATTGATGGGACAAGACCCGTCGAAACGTCGGCGACGTCGGGTTTTGAAGATCGGAGCAGTACCGACAATATTTAGTTTCAGACAACAGGCACAGCCGTCGAAACGCCGCACATTCTCGGTCGAGCGCGCTGCCAAGTCAGATCGCAAGAAGGTTAGTATTGAGTATTCAGTACCTAAATGATAATCTTGTACCATTTGACACAAGTAATCTTTTACTCTTCTCTTCTCTTCTTCCAATACACGCCTAGCCTCAACATGCTGAGGATACAGGCGGTGCCATGGCATGGCAGGCGAACAGGACATTTTAACTGGCCTATATTATTAGGACCTTATGAAAACGGTTTTACCTGCTTTTTTTATATGTATGTGTTCGTAATTTAATTCTTAATCACTTCCGGTACAAATAGGTCACATATTAATTTTTTTATTATCTTTTAGAGCAATTTAATCCCGTCGAGTCGATCGATGTAAACCCGGTGCCATACCGGGGCATGTACATGCGAATTGAGAGCATCCCGGGGGCATCAAAACCACGAAGGCGACTTTCTTGCGATTTTGCGGACATGTCCCCGACCTCAAATAATATCAGATACATTTTTTTAATTATGATTTGTTTTTATAAATGGTTAAATCAACAAAAGATTCACTCTCTCCGCTTTTTCTCAGACTTTCGCAAGACGTGCGATGGAGTAAATTCCCATAAGAAACATTACAAATAGTTACAAAATTGCGTTAAAGTAATGAAATAAAAATCGACGTTATTAAGAGTTATTATAATATGTAATTATACAATTATTAAATCCAAAGGTATTACTACAAAGATATAATAATATCTGTAATATATATACATATAATATAGGTATGCATAACATACCTTATTTTTGTGTGTATTTTAATATGCACATCCTTTAATTAGCCTATATTAACTAATTAGAATTGCGTTAAAGTAACGAAATATGGCTGAATTAGAAAGTGTCTAATGTCTAAGACCTATTTTAAGCTTTATTACAACACGTCATTTAAGCATTCCTCAAGGTGTAGGAGATACATTTTATTAGCGTCAGCACAAACAGTTTTCGTTGTCTTTTGTGTTATACATGTGTGTTTTTTGTGCGTGTTGAATTTTTGACCGAAACCTCGTAAATAACGAAAAATTAATACAAATAATGTTAACACCATCCGTGTTCCTTGTCGGAAATGTTGCTGCAGGAATGCTGGTGGCTCTGAAAAGAAAGATTAATAATGACATTATACACACACTCGGATGTTATACACAATCGAGATAGCAACTCTTTTTTAATGATATGGTTGGCTCTGAAAAGAACCGTTTTTATCTGTCGAGGAGGGTTGTACGCTTGTCGGTGTAGTTTGTCTTCAGGGGTATTGTTGTCTGATGCACACCAGCAGTGATGCGAGTCGCTGCTGGTGTCCCTTTTGACGCTCTTGCCAAACGAACTCACGGAGGTAGGTGTCGAAGAGCGGTCTGGTAGTGCCGAACTGGCGACGGAACTTGCGTTTCGCCCGCATCCACAAGTTTTCGACGTTTTGGGTGTGTACGTCAGGGTGTAGTGGATCAACGAAGTTTTGCTGGTGGACCACTACATCGTGAAGGTACACACCCCCGTTCAGGTGCGCCAGGTTGCGGTAAGCAGCCCACCCGTCAGACATGATATGCGTGCCCGGTAGACACCACTGCCGGATCAGTGGCTGCAGTGTCCTCCTCGTTCTGTCTGGAACAACCTGCATCATACACAGACCGCTGTCCCTCTCAATGGCGGCAAACACCCACAGGCCGTTCAGAAAGCGTCCTCTGTGATACTTCCTGTGGAAAAAGTACGACTCGTCGATTTCGACAATAATGAGCTGGCCATTATTGTCGAAACCTCCGAGTTGCCGCGGGTTTCTCCTGGTGTCCTCCACGGTCACTATTGGCAGTTAATCATGTAATCCAGCACCTCGCCTACATCATACCAATCGAGGATAAAATGAACGAAAGACGGAATCTCAGGAATGTGGAACGTTAGTGAATTGGCGGTTTCTACATCCAATCCGTAAATAATTGTGCACTTGCGCAAACTTCGTGTCATCTGCAAGGAATTTTAAATTTCATTTCATTAACAACTCATTACATTAGTACAACATAACCCAAATCTGGAGATATGCATATCATATGGCACCTGCCATACGCATAATGCATTAACAAGAGGTGTAAAATTAGGATTCCATAAATTGCTTGCACAGTATTTTACCACAATACATTTGATTTAAGGTAAAACATCATCAGTCGACCTACCGGAGAGTGGAGACAGACAAGTGCACATATGTCTAACAATGAAACTACAATATTCTGTGATGATCGACAAACTTCACCTGCATGGATATAACATTATACACAGGGATAGCAAGCAAACTTTGGTCACTGTAAACAGAAGAATTTGTATTGGAGGGGGCCATCCGGCATCAACACAAGCACTGAGCAATTATATATCTGTGTGTGAGTGTGTATGGCTGAAACTAATATGATAGACTCTAAGAATATAGAGGTCAGATATGTATTACCATGGCCTAGAACTATCGTATGAGCCAATAGTTATCCCCCCCAGGCTTTCATGAAGGTCAAGGTAATACATTCTACAGTAGTCCCTCTCTTCAGCGGACCCCCTGACGAGGGGACACCCTCTATGTCGGGACAGTTTGTCAATGTACGGATCGTTTTGCCATGTTAATGTCCCTCTGATGAGGGGACACCTCGCGTACGCGGACAGGATATTTTGGTTATATGTCCCTCTTAAGACGGACAGTATTAATTAATTCGAAGATTTTTTGCCGAATTTGTTTTGAAAATGGCGGACATACAGCTCGGTGTGTGTCAATGATAACGCCAAGTACACGTGTACCCGAAACAACGAGCTGGTCTTCATTGCTGTAATCTTTGTGTTTGTCCAAACTACTTAGAGTTCCTTTGATTACGGTCTGTAAACTTTAGACAGAGTGAATGTGGAGGAAGGGATTGTTAATTTTGTGCTGTTATCAATCACGTTTGCCGCCGGCGATGCTATGATGGCCCCGTTCGCGCCTCCAGCCCCAGTCAGGGCATCGGCTTGGCATCGCTTTTCATCGAGTAAATTGCAATTAAGATTCACAAATACGACGTATAAAAGGTTCACCTCAAGTGTTTTCAATGTAGCTCAACACTAAGCCTAAACTTAGGTGAAATAATAAACAAGCATCATCAAATTATGCTGCGCTACGCCAAACGGCAAATATTACCAGTGCCTGGAAAAGATGAACTGGTTGCCAGCGTATGAAACGATGGAACGCATTATTAAGTAACGCACAATTTGTGCATTAATGAATCTTTCGAAATTGAATTAAAAGTGAAGTGAGACTATTAACGATTGTACCCGTTACCGTTTTTGATATTGAATTAACGTTCACGCTGCATGTAGCAACTGATTTAAATATTCGCTTGCTCATTTCCACGTTATTATTTTATCCGGTAGGGGACAGCCAAAATCGTCAACTTGCGAATTACTTACGAAGTATTTTAGCTAAAGAATATCTAAATCGTTCGAGAATACCAATTAAAAAATTTGTGTAATGGAGATGTGTTCGAAATGTTTGGTTGAATACTGCCATACGCGCAGCAAATTCTACTGCAACGCCGGGCCGATACCGTTGCGTAGGCTAGTGGGGTAAGACCACATTAAGGATTCGTCCGCCATTACCCACCGAAAGAGTGCCCTATATATATATATATATAGTGCTTAATTCCTATCAGTCAATACGTTGACATATTGCCACACCTTTACATGTGTCCGTTGTACTGATCTGAACTACGGCACTAAGATGTCTGTCCCTCCGATGAGCGGACACCTGCCATGTCGGGACACTTATGCTTGGATACAGATGTGTCCGCTGAAGAGAGGTACTACTGTATTAGGTTCAGCTATAACCTCAACTAAATTAATATATGTCTGACCTTTACACGTCCCCAAAAATATAACCTCAGCTGTTGCGTGTTGCGAAGGTCAAAGTTATCAATTGTGTTTGTTTCAGCCATAACCTGACACAAAACATCCTCAGAAACATTATCTGAGTCTACTTGAGTATATCGTATTTGTTTTAGTCATAACCTCACCCAAAACAACACTATAATATGTACAGGCCCATGGTGGGCTCGAGTTTTATTTATGGGAACAGTAGAGGTGAAAGAAATATTATCTCGGGTTTCTTGAAGGTCGAGGTGATAAATTCGATTAGGTTTACCCATAACCGCACCCAAAATAATATATCTCTTACCTCTACACGTTTCCAGAAACATAATCTGATCGCCCATTTAAATATATGGTATTAGTTTTAGCCATAACCTCACCCAGTAGAGGTCATATATTTCTCTGCATTATATTAGTCTCCACAAATATCATCTGAGCTATTACAGCTGCCATATGCATAATGCATTAACAAAATGTGTAATATTTTGTTTCCATAAATATCTCAGAATGTACAATAAAACTGTTTTGCACAGACTCCAGTAAGTGATTTTTCATTATAAAACCGTTTAGAACTCAAGGGATACAAGTAATGACATATGCCCAAGTAATATGTAAACACCAATGATAGCACAGATAATATTTCTTGAGACGATTATTATTTTGTGTAAGGTTATCACTGAAACTTACTCAATTTAATTGATCAGATTATATTTTATGGCCCATGTATATTATGACGTCTTGTAATAAAGCTTAAAATAGGTCTTAGACATTAGACACTTTCTAATTCAGCCATATTTCGTTACTTTAACGCAATTCTAATTAGTTAATATAGGCTAATTAAAGGATGTGCATATTAAAATACACACAAAAATAAGGTATGTTATGCATACCTATATTATATGTATATATATTACAGATATTATTATATCTTTGTAGTAATACCTTTGGATTTAATAATTGTATAATTACATATTATAATAACTCTTAATAACGTCGATTTTTATTTCATTACTTTAACGCAATTTTTTTACTATTTGTAATGTTTCTTATGGGAATTTACTTCATCGCACGTCTTGCGAAAGTCTGAGAAAAAGCGGAGAGAGTGAATCTTTTGTTGATTTAACCATTTATAAAAACAAATCATAATAAAAAAAAATTATCTGATATTATTTGAGGTCGGGGACACAGGCAATGGACGAGGTGTACGGGGAGCTGGAAACATCGGAGGGAGAAAGAAAGATATATAGAATAGCAAAGGCTCGCGACAAATCGACCAAAGACTTCACACAGATAAGACAGATAAAGGATGGACAAGGAGTGGTTCTATGGGAACAGGATAAGATCAAGGATCGGTGGAAAGGATATTTCGATAATCTGCTAAACATAGAGAACCCGAGGGCAGTCTTTGACGATGGAGTGCCAAATGAAGGCTTAACACCAGGAATTATCAGGGAGGAAGTAGAGGTGGCACTGAAAAGAATGAAAACTGGGAAGGCGATGGGACCAGACGGAATTCCAGTGGAGGTCTGGAAGAGTTTGGGAGAAGAGGGGGTCGATATGCTGTGGGATCTGATGCAGAAGATATACGTACAAGAGAAAATGCCAGAGGAATGGAGAGACAGTGTCATCGTGCCTATTTTCAAGGAGAAGGGAGACATCCAGGAATGTGGCAATTACAGAGGCATCAAGTTGATGTCGCACACCATGAAGGTTTGGGAAAGGGTAATTGACAGAAGGCTGAGGGAGGAGACAAGCATAGGTGAGGAGCAGTTCGGTTTTATGCCGGGCAGAGGAACAACGGACGCCATATTTGCAGCAAGGCAGTTGATGGAGAAACACCGGGAGATGCAGAAGGAACTGCACATGGTCTTCATTGATTTAGAGAAGGCATACGATAGAGTGCCACGACAGGAGGTTTGGAGGTGTATGCGGGAGCAGGGTGTGCCTGAAAAGTATGTACGCCTTGTAAAAGACACATATGAAGACGCAAGTACGCAAGTCAAGAGCAGTGTAGGACTGACAGGCAAGATCACCGTTAGAGTGGGGCTGCACCAAGGGTCCTCACTGAGTCCTTACCTGTTTGACTTGATTATGGATATGTTGGGCCGGGGCATCAAAGAACAGCCCCCCTGGTGTATGCTGTTTGCAGACGACATCGTGCTGTGCAGTACCAGAAGAGAGGAGGTGGAAAGGAAGCTCGAGGAATGGAGAAGTGCAATGGAAGATCGAGGACTAAAGATTAGTAGAAAGAAGACGGAATACCTGAGGTGCAACGAAAACAATGACCTAGAGATCCGGTTACAGGGCGAGATAGTGAAGAGAGTGAAGACATTCAAATATCTAGGATCGACATTGGCGGATGATGGAGAATTGGATGCGGAAGTCAGTCATAGAGTGCAGAGCGGGTGGAAGAACTGGAAGAGAGTATCTGGAGTGCTGTGTGACAGAAGAATGAACGTGAAGATCAAGGGAAAAGTGTACAGGACAGTGGTAAGGCCAGCACTGATGTACGGGGCGGAGACATGGGCGGCAAAGAAGACACAGGAAAAGAAGTTGGATGTCGCAGAAATGCGAATGCTACGATGGATGTGCGGAGCCACAAAGATTGACAAGATAAGAAACGAAAGAATCAGAGGGACAACGAAAGTGGGGGAAATATCAAAGAAAGTCCAAGAAAGTAGGTTGAGATGGTATGGACACGTAATGAGAAGAGAGGAGGATTATGTAGGAAGGAGAGCGATGGGAATGAAAGTGCAAGGGAAGAGGAGGAGAGGAAGGCCGAAGAGGAGGTGGTTAGACAGTGTGAGGGCAGATCTCAGGGAGAAAGGACTGTCGGGGGAAGAAGTGCACGACCGAGCGATATGGAGGCGAATGACATCATCATACATCGACCCCACGTAAAAAGTGGGACAAAGATGAAGAGAAAGAAGATTTGAGGTCGGGGACATGTCCGCAAAATCGCTAGAAAGTCGCCTTCGCGGATGTATGAGTATAAATCAAATAATCATCAAATGACTGAATGACTACGAAGGGCACAGTCTTCTTTGTTCAAATAATCAATCAGCAGCTGGGCAATGCTTGATAATCAGATCCCATTACATAACACTTCCGTAGGCTCCAGATGCACATCTGTCTTGTTATAGTTATAGGAAAGAAAGTAACGGACACAGTGTAACAGTATAAAAAGTAACACTATTTTATATATTATAAAAGTATATTTGTGTTGAAATAAAATGTGTGAGGTAAATCTTTGATTTGTTTTATTTGGTGTCTGAGTTGTCTCGTAATTTATTTAAATGCCAGTGAATAAGTGTCACTTTTATTATGTTGAAATTCAATCAATATATATACATTAAAATGTGTTATGTTTTGTACTCACAAATTCACCACCTGTTTCTAATTTTAACAAATCATTAAAAATAATTACTTTGAAAGCCTAATCTGCAATACAGGTAATTAGCACATCCATCACATGAGATGCAACAAATATCAAGTTCTTCAAACCCACTTCTCCATAAACCACTTGGTAGGCAGGTACCAATTGCAATTACCAGTCAGGTTCTAGGCTGGTAATAAAACTGGTGTAAATAGAGAATTTATTAACTGAAAGAGCAGATAAGAGAAATGCTGAACAAAGGAAATCAACCTGGGTTATGTAAGGGCCAGTACAGAAGGGTTTGCATTCTGGATTCATGTCACCCAGGTATTGTCAGGTGATAAACCCTTTGTATGTTTTATCTGTTTAATTCCAAATCAAATAAGAATTTATAGCATGTCCACAACAAAGTATCCTTTTCACATAAGATGGGTTTAGTGGCTGCTTGCAGAGTATTGAACCTAAACTCCAATTGGTGTGAAAAATGTCACAATATATTTGTACTGGTTTTACAATATGTACTTGAACTGATACTTACCTGTCAACCAAGCAGCAGTGTAGCAGTATGGTTTAATTAGTTGTCAGAAAACTAACATGAAAAAGTAACAAGAATGAAAGTAACACAAAAAGTAACATTATTGATATTATTATTATTTATTCATTATAAAAGTACTTTTGTATTAGAAATGGTAGCAGTACATCACGAATAAATGACTACAAATTGAATTATGGAAGATATATTAACATTGTTTTATTTCAGTTTTAGACTCATTATTATTATTATAAATTCTAAATGTCAAATTGCTGTAGACAAAAATTACTGGAGCTGAGAGGCTCCTATTTTGGTTTCATGTTCATCTTCTCAATGGATATCACTAAATTGATTATTCAAAAACTGAAGAGATGAGTGCAACCAATTTCAGAATTATTGGTTACCTTCACATAGAATGATTCACTATATGACCATATTATTAATTATAACAAACACTTCATAATTAATCCAGACATATCTTTATTCAGTATCTGTCTCTATTGCAGACCATTACACAACTGCTGTCCACTCGCATTCCACTGTCCCCAGTGCCTACTACAACAAGCAAGTCAACTGCACATCGCATCAAGTCGGTATGTACTGCATTATTCACATGGAAACTCATACCGATTTCTTGCCTGAGAAAAAATGAATTCTACATTATCTTTTTTATGTAATGTGATAATTTATTGAAAATATAATTATTCTTCCATCTGCAAATTCACATTGCAATGTTCTACATCCAAGTATTGCTTCTTACGGTTTAAAAAAACTTATGATAACAGACTAACCTGACTCGGCAACGAGTATAATAAAATTATTATTTCTTATTTGCATGTACAAGTAAATAGATTAATAAAATGCATAACTAACAAACTAGCATCAATTAATTTGTTGACGTTTTTGTTTTATTGCCTTACATTCCTGTAACCATGATAAAGATATAAAAAAACAGCCACCTGAATCGATTTGATTACACTATCAAATTTTCCAAAAAACTGAATTTATGTAGATTTATTATAGTAGTATCGTGCATAACTACAACATTTAGACTATAAGATACTTAGGAAGAGTCCCGTGATATGATTGAAACCAATGGGATACAATGACAATAAGTTGAATAATATATTCAAGGGTAGCCAACATCTCCGGATCGCGATCAAAACAGTTTTTCTCAAAATGAGCGGAGCAAAGCCGGCTGTGTTTCGTCGGCTTGAAGTTAGCTCGCTTGATTTTTGCGATCCATTTCTTCAATAAAACTGGATCCGTAGGGAACTGAACAAAATTGTGTGTTGCTTTATGTTTAGAAGAGTTTGCAATACAACCGAATGCCGCACAATGAACCATGATGATATTCTTTGACTTTTTAGGATTTTTTTGCTTGATGGACATGGAAATATATAGCAGGATCTAATTTAATATGAATTCAAGTAATAAATGTTTTTATTCTCTTTAAACGTGGTTCGTAGTTTACAAAATACTTGGTAATTAGATAACGAATGTGAGCGTTTCCATGCTTTGTGTGCGGTGTCTTTCTCGTTCAAGGTTGCGATCATATCGTTATCATACCATATTGGGTATTTATAAGGCCTATTGTGTTGTTTGACGGTGCATGTCCATTGAACGTCTGGACGATTGAAATCGCCCAAGAGTAACACACAATCGCAGTCAGGATTCATAGCTCTAGTGACCTGTTCCAGCGATTTGTCGAGCTCTGACAAGGTATCCACATCTGACCAGGTCGGGACGTAAACGCACCCTAGGTAGAGGCTTTGTCCCGTCAAGCGCGTCTGAGTCCATACTATTTCCAAATCAGTTTATATATCCAGCCTACGTTTGGAGTTGTATGTATTACTCACTGCAACCAAGGCACCAACGCCGCGACACTTGTTGTTTGTCACAACTGTGCTGTCTCTGTCTCTTCTGTACAGGTTGTATGTATATTTGGCAGTACATCGTTGTCGAAAATATCCCCCGAGCCATGTTTCGGTTATCGCTATAAAGTTGTAGTCATGATCGCTGAAGACAATGTTAGTCTTATAATTTGGCGACTATGCTAGTAGTGTTCTGGTAAAAGAGTTTATGGGTTGGGCTAGGTCTGGGGTTGGGATTTACATCCCCACTCAGCATAAGCAGAATCGGCAGAAGAGCCATCAAGATGAACCCGGCTGTCATGCCTGTGTGACTCCGTCGACGCATGTCACCGCCGTTATGAAGACCCGACGACTTGTGTATTCTTCGGAGGCACAACAAGGAACGACCCGAACTGTTGTTATGTTGTGGCTGCATTCGATTGGTCAGACCGATGTAGCACGCGGTGCACCCGGTCTGCTTATTTAGTATTTATTTGTCCCAGCGGCGTCTTTGCGATTCACTTATGAAAAGCTAACAGGCGCTTTTAAGCCACGCCCATTGCGCACTTGATTGGTCGGTAGAGCAAGGAGCGTTTGACAAATGGGTCACACGCGTTTCATTTTGTTTTTCGCGGGATGATGTCAGGGCTTGTTATATGTTAGCAAGGGGCTATACGTACACATACTCATTTTACGAACAGGTAGGCATAGCCCTACGTATACGTACGTTCAACCAGATTATATTATTTAGCGTTCAATTTAGACTGATACTGACTAGGACAGTCGCGAAATCCATTAATTGTAAATATTGTCATACTGTTATCTTAACACATTGTAAACACGAAGCAAATAGGGTCAACGTGGAACAGCAGTAACCTTTGCATTTATATAATAAAATTCTAGAACATGCACAAAACTAATAACTAATTAATTTGACTTTAATCGAGCTAGCACATTAGGGAAGACTATTCTCAATATATAGTAATGTAATCACGGTATTCAAGCTTTATTATGAATATTTTCGATGAAATGGCTGTAAAATTGTTAGAATGTTGTTCATTTGGAAGAAGGACATATGTGGAATTATTTATAAATGCTAGCCAACTAATGTGTTGTAAGTTGTATTCAGCACAAATAATCTACAAACTGCCAAAACACATATTTGGTGCTAAAATAATTGAGATTTATTTAAAGTTAGTTAAAAATATTTTAGCAAAAATAATAAATGTGTTCTTGTAGATGTATAACATAATGTATAGTGAATATAATCCTGCAAGAATTATGATGTATAAGCTATAATTAAATATTTCTGAATGTCTGCCGGGCATACGGATATAAGCAAAAGCCCAGTGGAGTCGAGCTCAGCAGTAAACATGCCAAATGGGTACGTGAGTGAACGAATATATCATAATTCTTGCAGGATTATGCTCACTATACATTATGGTATACATCTACAAGAACACATTTATTATTTTTGCTAAAATATATTTAACTAGCTTTAAATAAATCTCAATTATTCTACCACTAAATATGTGTTTTGGCAGTTTGTAGATTATTTGTGCTGAATACAACTTACAACACATTAGTTGGCTAGCATTTATAAATATGTCCACATATACCCTTCTTCCAAATAAACAATATTCTAATAATGTTACACCCATCCCTAAGACCGTGATTACATTACTATATATATTGAGAATAGTCTTTTCCTAATATGCTAGCTCGATTAAAGTCGAATTAATTAGTTATTAGTTTTGTGGATGTTCTAGAATTTTATTATATAAATGCAAAGGTTACGGACAGTGTACGGTGCAGCGATGACATAGAACCGTATCATTGCCAACAACAAAGCACGACCACCGTTCACACGTGGCTTATATCATGTTTCTTGTGATAAGAAGATAGACGGTGACGCAGAGATATATGATACACGACGCCCGCGGTATTTCGCAACAGTATAACTTCCCGGCTATTAAATAGGCTTTCCATGTACTGAGTATACGTTTGTGCAAAATGCCCGATTTCAAAGAAACATTCTGTCACATGGTGACTCATCGCATACGCATGATATTTCGCAACAGTATAACTTCCCGGTTCTGAAGTATGTCAGCAAGGTTGTCTAAGGATGCTCCGAACCGTACTGCTTTCAAAATCATTCCCTTTGTCCACTCTCATTGAGTGTGTAACACATGGTGTTTAAACAATCCTCACTGCCTTTTGCACAAATCACGCACATGCCGTTAATTCAGCACACGCACGCACATAGGCAGGCAGGCACGCACATATGTACACACGCACACACGCACGCACGCAAGCACGCACACACAGATACGCATGCACGCCCGCACACACGCGCATACGCCGTGCACATACACACAACACACACCCTCGTTCGTTCCTCCCGCATGTATGCACACATGCATGCTCACACACACGCATACACACAAACACACACGCATGCATGCACGTACACGCAACATTCGTTCGTCCGTCCGTCCGCCCGCCCGTCCGTCCCTTCATCCGTCCCTCCCTCCCGCGCACGCACGCACCTCACACAAACACGCACGCACGCGCACACCGTCCGTCCGTCCGTCCATCCGTCCGTCCGTCCGTCCCCCCTCTCTTCATACGTCCGTCCGTCCGTCCGTCCGTCCGTCCGTCCGTCCGTCCGTCCGTCCGTCCGTCCGTCCGTCCGTCCGTCCGTACGTGCAGCGATGACATAGAACCGTATCATTGCCAACAACAAAGCACGACCACCGTTCACACGTGGCTTATATCATGTTTCTTGTGATAAGAAGATAGACGGTGACGCAGAGATATATGATACACGACGCCCGCGGTATTTCGCAACAGTATAACTTCCCGGCTATTAAATAGGCTTTCCATGTACTGAGTATACGTTTGTGCAAAATGCCCGATTTCAAAGAAACATTCTGTCACATGGTGACTCATCGCATACGCATGATATTTCGCAACAGTATAACTTCCCGGTTCTGAAGTATGTCAGCAAGGTTGTCTAAGGATGCTCCGAACCGTACTGCTTTCAAAATCATTCCCTTTGTCCACTCTCATTGAGTGTGTAACACATGGTGTTTAAACAATCCTCACTGCCTTTTGCACAAATCACGCACATGCCGTTAATTCAGCACACGCACGCACATAGGCAGGCAGGCACGCACATATGTACACACGCACACACGCACGCACGCAAGCACGCACACACAGATACGCATGCACGCCCGCACACACGCGCATACGCCGTGCACATACACACAACACACACCCTCGTTCGTTCCTCCCGCATGTATGCACACATGCATGCTCACACACACGCATACACACAAACACACACGCATGCATGCACGTACACGCAACATTCGTTCGTCCGTCCGTCCGCCCGCCCGTCCGTCCCTTCATCCGTCCCTCCCTCCCGCGCACGCACGCACCTCACACAAACACGCACGCACGCGCACACACAGACACTCCGTCCGTCCGTCCGTCCGTCCGTCCGTCCGTCCGTCCCCCCTCTCTTCATACGTCCGTCCGTCCGTCCGTCCGTCCGTCCGTCCGTCCGTACGTACGTACGTACGTCCTTCCGTCCTTCCCTCCCTCCCATCCCTCCTTCCCTTCCTCCTTCCCTATCTCCGTCCGTCCGTCCGTCCGTCCGACAGCAGAGGAGCTGAAGTAATGGAGGCGCAGCGGCGAAAAATCTTCGACAGCAGCCCCCGTTCGTCTTGCGAAGTCATGTCCGACAACGCACCGAAGTATTGCGTGGAGTGCTGTAGAAACGTTTGCACCGCCCCCTCAATATTAATTACGCCTATGGACAAAGATATGGAATACACAGCAATGGTCCGATCGACTAACTGGCCCAATCCCGCCACTCTCCCCTGTCATCCATGTCATATTTTAAACTCAGTGCCAGATTGGAAAGTTTTCCTGTTTCATGGTTGTACGAAGCGTGTTCTTGGTATGTTTCAATTTTTAAAACGAACGTTCACCATTGCATTTGGCGACCATCATCCCTAGATCAATACGTAGAGCTATTTCGGCATTGCGAAATGTACAATTAACACACTTATCAAGAAATGTTAGTATCAACATATACGGGAAGTATTCTCTGATAAGCCATTGCTTTCCACATATTTGAACATCTTTCAGAATGCAGTTCAGTATCAAGGCATTGTTTTATATCGTCTTTGTTTAAGTCGATCAGACAAAAATACGAGTAAGATGTTGGTTACTTTCGAGCAAGTACATTATCTTGCATAGTTATTAATCACCCGCTAGTTTGTAAAACAGGTTTTTCAAATTTCATCACCTGGATTTGATTGACCATAAAGCCACGGGGGCCAAAACAGTTATGTGGAAGCCCTAAAAATAAAAAATGTGGCCCCTCGGCATGTGCTTTTAAGTATATTGGTGCCTGGTGTGACATGATAATAAATATGCTTATTTTCATGTAACGTTCAACATTTACAAACAACATACAAAAGGCCGCCAATCTGATAATGTAAATAGCATTCACGTGATCGGGATAACATTATGCTCCTACCAGACATAATTATGTGATTGACAGTTGATAGTAGTCCCATAAGTATCGACTTGTTGTCTGTGAATATATTGCTTTTCAAGCCGTTTCCGCTCAGGAATTTTGCCGCTGGGAACAGAATAAGATGACGCCAAGTAATGTGTGGAAATAGCTAGTCCGGCTAACCAGGACCTGTTGGGGCATATAGCACTGTGGTTGAACACTACACAAGGTTTGAATTCTCCCATAGATATTGTCGAATGACTAAACTACGGACGCGTGGGACGGACCCCGCGTAGCACGTGGCCGAAGAGGCGCCAACTCAATCGCATTGATCTATTATACATATATAGATAAGGGATCATATCAGAACGTAGATGTCCGATATCAGACGAACTTACTTTCGTTTGGGAGAGGAAAGGGGTTTGAGGCAATTTTGCTTGGCGTCGGTGAGGCCAGATGACATTCGTCTGATATTGGACATCGACGTTCTGATAAGATCTCTAAGGCTTGGTCTTCGGTTCTAATCTTATCGCGTTTCACAACCACCTTAACTCTGGACGCGGTTCGTTGGCGATGCTTTGCCTCGGCGTATATATATATATATATAGGTCACGGTTCAACGGCCACCAGCATTCCACCTGCAAAAGAATTGAAACTGTTTAACCGATTGTCGACACGAATAGTCGATGTTCATAGAGCGGTTATAAACTGTTAGGCGACTCCGCTTGTGACAGTACGCCCGACCGTCTGAGACGAGACAGAACAAGAATGCGTCTGCGTCGTCGAGCCGCCGTGTTGTTGGCGCTCGTCACGCTGTTGCCGATTGCTGCGACGGGAGAGGCGCTCCCAGCCCCGGAACACTTCTACTCATATGGACCAGGAGTCGGGGACAGCACGGCGCCCGTCAACGACGACGGAAGCACCGACAAGATTATCATCTCTACGCTGTTTCCCTATTTTGATGAGCGACACGACTCGCTTTACGTAAGTCGTATATCTTCTTTAAGAATGCAGATCGCATGGTATTTTTCATCGGACACAGTACAAAACTTAGGCGCCGGAACCGGGGGGCTTGGGAAGCCCAATATTTTTAGTGGGGGGCTGGAGATAGGATTAACCCCCAATATTTGGGGAAAGGGTGTGCATTTTCGGGTGGGAATGTTTTGGTGGGGGCAGGAGATAAGATTAATCCCGCATTATTTAGGGAACGGAGTACGTTTTGGGTGCAATTTTATGTTTTTGGATAACCAGAAGGTGTTTTGGCGAACCTCAAGAGGGGTCCAAATCAAGGTTTGGGGAGACTGAAGGTGATGCTTTGCCGTCAAGAGCGGGTTCAGATCTAGGTTTATGGACGGTCTGAAGATGGGTTTTTGGCGAGCCTCAAGGGGCAGCAAATCGAGGTTTTTGGCGAGCCTGAAAGTGTTTTTTGTGAACCTAAAGGGTAGGTGCAGATCGAGCGCTTTAAACTTTACTCCCTGGCAGACTTGTTCAATCGAACGCCATCTCGACTTCACAGGGAAGCATCCAGCCAATTAATATCGGTTTAACCACCTAAATCACACGTTTTACAATCAAATCACAAATCACGCAATCTCATAAAAGTTCATTACAAGTAAACTGTTACATGTTATCTGGCAAATGCTTTAACAACTGCTGATTGTTAAGGCTGCTGTCACAAATAATAATTCAGGCTCGCTGAAACGTGAACATCAGTCAAGCAGTATTAATTATACGTCGTCTGCATTGACTGGAAAATAATTGCTTGGTTCTACGAACAACGCCTTCAGTTATGGTCATGTATTTAATCCTTTGGTTTGGTTGCGCCACTGAGCTCGGACTGTCTGAGGATATTGGCGCGTTAGAAGTGATTAATTATTATTATTCCGCAGGACCGTGACCAGAATTTGCCGAGGTTTGTTTTTGACATTAGGCATTGCGGTAATTCATGATTTCCCCAGAACAGTAAACATGTATAACAATTAAGTTAAGAATCCCTATCATTATATGTACACGTTTCTATTCAAATTGTGTTCGTGTGTGGGTGCGTGCGTGTGTGCGTGAATGTATCAGATTGTGTATACTAACAAAAATGTCATTGGTAGTCCATACGTGAAGGTCGTGATAACAACATTTACTAAATATAAGGAAACACACAACATCGTTACATGTCATACGTAGCGTTGCAAATAATTGTACGCAGTAATCATAGAAGGTAATTCGTAGGAATTAGCCATGCACAAATGCTACGCGTGTGTTTTACTCTAACCAGCCCACATACTTAAATGTTATATGTCAGATGAGGCTACGTAGTCTCAGACAGTTTATAAATATATAGACGCAGGAACCAGTGTCGCGGCCGGCGCCCAGAATATCCCGTGCCTAGAACGTACAGGGGTAAGAACACATTAGGCTTTTACATAGGCGGCCATAATAACGTTTCCTTCATTTCCTGCAAAATTTGTCGAATAATTTTCTTGAACATTTCACAGCATATTTAATATCCATTCACACAAGTGCTGTGGAAAATTCGTTAAATTTTCTTACATATTTTAGTAAAAGAAATATCGAATAATTAATTCTGCTGGTTAACTGACCACCAATTCAAGAAGAAAGTATTTAGTGAACTCAAAAGAATACTACGGCACCGCAGTTGTGCCTACATACACGGTGCCGCGCATATATAATTGATAGCTGCGTCACGAGACAATATCATAAGATCGCTTCGTCACGAAGCTGTATTATATCGCTGCATCATGAGACAATAGTAAGTCACACAAAATGTGTGTGTGTGTGAAAATAATCAAACAATTTACTCTAGTTCGGGTTATACAATTATACAGGAAAGCTTTATGCGTTACTAACGCAAACCACTCTAGTAATTAACAACGTGAATTTTGTTTCCGCTCCTACTTTGGGCGCATTACCGTCGTGGGCCGAGAATCCTAGCACAGGATACTCTAGGCACGCGACATCGGTTTCCCGAAGTATTCCCCACACGTGAGTGGTCTCTACGATAGCTGGAAGTTACGTTTTACGTTGCGAACAATAACGATTTACCACATAAATGGTGAGAACCCTTGAAAAACGCGGAATTTTGAGGAAATTTAGGCGTTACTTTTCTTTCGATTTGTCGTAGATTAATGCAGGTCTGAAAGTATGGCACCCGAAGTGCAAGCCGTTAAGTGAACACGTTAACATATAGCTACATGTGTGTGTGTGTGTGTGTGTGTGTGTGTGTGTGTGTGTGTGTGTGTGTGTGTGTGTATGTGTGTGCGTGCGTGCGTTCGTGCATGCGTGTGTGTGTGTGTGTCTTCCTCGGTGCATTCGTGCCCGCTGATGTTCACTTCTGCCTCCGACCGTACATCCCCAATACCCATTGTGCCATAGTTTACAAAGTTATCACTTGCTTAAATTTCTTTCCCTCCAACTTGATGTTCAACTCCTCAATCTGCTGTCCAAGCCCACGTCATTTAATTTCTTCATGCTCATATTTCTCAAACAGCTACTTCTAAATACTCACGAAGCGCTACTTGCGTGTTTTCTGTTATTGTGGTCACGTCGTCTGTATTCAGTACTACACATTTCGTGTTAATCACCTGCATGAAGATCAGTTTCGGTCTAAGTGCATTTCCTTGCCTCAAACCAATGTTAACATTACATTTTTTCGACATTCGAGGTCCACCGCTACTCTTTCGTTGTTTCTTTGTTTCTGTCTGTCTGTCTGTCTGTCTGTCTGTCTGTCTCTCTCTGTCTCTCTCTCTCTCTCTCTCTCTCTCTCTCTCTCTCTCTCTCTCTCTCTCTCTCTCTCTCTCTCTCTCTCTCTCTCTCTCTCTCTCTCCCTCCTCTCTCTCTCTCTCTCTCTCTCTCTCTCTCTCTCTCTCTCTCTCTCTCTCTCTCTCTCTTTCCCTCTCTTCTTCCTGCCTGCCCATGATCCTCTCCATGTCTGTGTTGTCGCTCCCCACACGTGCATAGAAGTTTCCAAGAACCACTAGTACGTCATGTCGGGGAATGTCTTCCAAAGTTGACCGAAGACTGTCATAGATTGTGTCTTTGTCCTCATCCTCTGCTTCTTCTGTTGGAGCATAGCAGATTACCATTGAAAGTTTGATAAATCGGGATTGAAATCTAGCATAAAGAAGTCTCACTGATTGGCTTCCATTCAAGAAGAGTGTTGTTGTTGTGATTCCTCTGGATGATCAGGGCCACTCCCTGTCGATGCTGGTTGTCTTCTCTGCCTGACCTTATTATGGTGTCTCCTGTAGTCAGTACTCTCTTACCAGCTCCAGTACATGTGGCCTCAGTGATGCATAGAAGGCTGATTGATTGATGCATTTCCTGGAGAACTTGCGCCAGTCTTCCTGTCTGGTACAGCGTTCTCACATTCCAGCATCCGATATTAATTGTTGATTTTGGTGTTAGGAGATCTGCTGTCGGGGTGGGGGCTTCCTTGCGGGTTTCGCCGCCATCCGTCATTGAACCAGTTCCCTTGTTTGCTTCGCTTCTACCACCGGGTGCAGTGTTCTCTCTTGTTTCAGTTCCGTAGCTAGTCTGTTTTACGGGGTGGAGTCGCTAGCCCCACGCCCAACCCTACTCCTTTACCAGGGTTCGGGACCGGCAGAAAACTCTCATAGAGAGTATCCAGGCGGAGTTACTGTGTTATCAGCCATCTAAATGTCCACAAATACCAGTACCACATTTTCTCGCATATCTATCCTCTTTTTACCAGTTGGTTTAACGCAAAACTGTAATGGGCTCGGAAGCCAAGGGGGTTCGTTTTTAGAAGAGGGGAAGAGATCTAAGAAGGATTTCTAAAGTGTCGATGCGTTGGCCAAATTTCTATCACTTGAACTTGTTAAAAATGGCACCGTTTGTTCCTTTTTACCATATAGCTAAAGAGCTCACCATATGGAGAATAGTCATTCTTCGGTGAGAGGGGTTCGTAAAAATGGGGTTTGTCTGGACCTGTTGTCGGCGTGGCCCAATACATTGTATGTAATAATTCCACATCAGATGGTTTGGGCATCATTGATAGACTGACGCTCATATTAAATGTATAATGTGTTTATTCAGTTAGTCAATACCTTGATAATATACAGGTACATATATAAATACTGTACTTATTTTTTTCTGGGTGTAATTAATACAATTTTTTATTACTTCCAGACATGGACAGAAAAGGACATCCGTTGTACCATGATTGTATTATTAACCTCTCTCACTGCAAGCATTTGATAAAATGTTCAGCGTCAACATTTTTACAGTTCAACAAATGTAATACTTTCTATTTCGTGTGCTATTGGAACATGCCAAAGTCAAACAAATATGCGCATACTTATGTGATAACAATAACGATATCATAGGTGTGTATATACAATAATTATGGGAACGTTTTATGGTACAGCTTACGAATCATTCATTGCCATGTATTTGGCTCAATGGAAAAATGTGTGTGGGTTTTCATTTTTGGAAGCGGGTTCGTAAAAGGGGTGCGGACGAAACTTGCTGCACCCCCCACCGTTACAGGCCTGTGTAGATAATGTCCCGTAGATGGCACTTATGACAATATTGCACTCTCATATCAGCAGCAAACTCGCCGGTAATGAGTTAATCCCTCTGCATTGGCATAAATAGGTTTGCAGAGCGCGATTCAATGTGAAAAGTTAATTTGTTGTTATATAACGGGAATAACACAGAGTGTGGTCACCTTACTCGTGCACATGTCTAGGTCAACACGAACGGACTGATTTCCTTCCTCCGCGAAGTGTCCCAGTTCACCCCTGATGCCTTCCCTCTGGCAGAAAACCGGCGTCTGGTGGCAGCCTTCTGGGCAGACGTGGACACGAGGGAGAATTATGGTCGCGCGTACTATAGGTAAAACGTTAAATTGACGCTGTCTATTCCGTTACGTCATCATTAGCAGAAAGTTGGCTGGATCAGTTGTAGTTAGCCCAACTTGTGGTTTGATATGTGGGAACCATCCAACTTCAAAGGTACTTGTGGGCAGGGGGCGTGGCATGCGTCTCCTGTTAGTGCAATTTACATGCAATAGCGTCTGTTTAATATTTTCATGTTGTTAATATTACTGTTGTTTAGTAATACAAAAGGGACATTATACACACATATTATATATATATACATATATATATACATATATATACTATGCAGGGAGACAACGGACAAGAATATTCTGCAGCGGGCGACGAACGACGTGAGACGGGCGTTTGTGAGACTCACCCACTTCAAGGCCACCTGGGCCTTCATCGCCTCCTGGCATCGGGTCACGTACTACGGCGGCTCGGGCAGCACTTCTGTACGTAAAACAAATGTATAGCAGAAAACCCTTATCTGAAGCACACCTTCAACTACATATTTTAACACAATATAGATCGTATATATTAAAATATGGACCGATAGGAAGGCATAACTAAAATGTGCAGTAGCGTACAAAGGTATGAGTTCATTCTAGACATATGTATGTCGAGCATGTAAACTAAATGTTCAATTTTTAAGTTTTTTTGTGAAAGATGTCACCGTGTTTCTGTGGAAAAACGTCACATGCTACACGACATACACATAAAACTCTTACACGCTACAAAAAATAGATAAGCGAGCTTATTTATTTATGTGACCCGATATACGCAATTAACTTATACAGACCCCTGTGTAGGCTTACGGTTCATTTCATGCTTGTTTAATGTGCTGTTCAGCAAACATAAAATGACATGTAATTTGGGGTTAATTATGCACGTTGAACAGAGTATAAGAGGCTTTCTCTGTCTGTTGTGTTACGCGAATAGTTTTTTTTATATTCGTTGAGTAGCACACACCAGTTCGTTCCATGTCGCACTCAGGTGAACACGTTCCAAATCGTACTGATTACAAATGGCCGCCATTCTTTCACGATACTCAACTACGGCGACATCTCGTGGACAACCGGGACTGCCAGCGACGGAAGCAGCTCCGGAATAGGTGGCACTCCAGCTCAGGTAGGAAGAATGCCTAGGTGGTAGCTATTTGCTGTCCCTCCACGTACAGATGCGTGCATTTAAACACCATATGTTAATCTTGTCAATGTTACCTTCAACCTAACCCTAACATTCAACCTAACCCTGACCATAAACTTAACTCTAAATTCTAAACCCTTTTTGCACATCACACCAACCGAAAAAAACAATTTGTATGTGAAGGGGGTTGCACGAAACTCCCACCAAAGGCCCACGTGCCATAAGCCCTACGACTTGTTTTTGTTAATACAACGTGTAACATTTGGCACATCGTTTTATGCTGAGTCGTCAGTAGTTAGTCAGGTTAATCAGCGCGTATGCGTCCGTTTGTCCGTTGGAGCAATAGCACCCGGATGTAGGTCAAGGTCAAGTACCCGGATGCAGGTCAAGGTCAAAGGTAAAGACCAAATACCCGGATGTAGGTCAAGTGGCGACACCTGGCGGATAGGTAATGAACTAAAACAGCGCCACCTGCCGTATTTTGTTGAACTAAATTTCCACGGGCGGATTTTTTATGAACTAAAACAGCGCCACCTGGTGGAAATTTTACGGACTAAATATGTGGACCAAAGTTCAGTACTTCAAAAATTCGTGCTTCTCAGTTTGACCAGTAGCGCCACCTGGCTATGTCGTGAACTACAAGTAGTGCCACCTGACGGACAAGGATTGAACTAAATGTAGGAATACTGCCAAAATTCGTGTCTCTTGCGCGTTTGCGTGCAATGGAGCCCCCTGACGGATAGATCATGAACTACAAACATCATCCCTGGCGGACAAGTGTTGAACCAGATATCGATACTGCTTAAATTCGTGCCTCTTGTTTTTGTCAACTGCTTACTCCTGGTGGATATATCATCATCAACTGAAAGCACCCCTGTTAGATAAGTGGTGAACTAAATAACTACTCTGCAGTCCGCGCGCGTGTATATTCTACTCTGCAGTCCGTGCTTTTGAATGTTCTACTCTACAGTCCGTGATCTTTCGGCACACCCACGTGACTTTTCGGCACATTTACTAACTATATAAGCGCAGTGTTTGCTAATCGGACCGTCATTCGTATCACGACGACAGCACGGCTAACATCATCATGTTGAAGACACCCTACTACCGACCTCGCAATGCGGCAGACTCGAGCGACGAGGGCGAGCCGACGAGCCGACTCATCATGCCGGTGACCAACCGTCCTTCCGGGCCGTCGGAACCAGACGTCGTGGACATCTCAGCTCTAGAAATAACGGTAAGCGCCGACACCGTTATCAAGATCAGAGGTCTCCTCATCGACAAAGTATGCCAGCATACTCCCTTCTACATCGGGTGTAGATACTGCAAGAAGCGTATGATTGTCGACGATAGGGGACATTTGCAATGCGAACGACATGGTTACGTTGCCTCTGACATGCATTTCGTGGTCCGCATGTGCTTTGTCGAGACAGCGACGGGTCGATCTATATGGCTGACTTTGTTCGACCAGTGTATGGCTCTTCTCCTAGACGTGAATGCAGAGACGTTTGCTGTTACGTGGAGGTGATACACTAGGCTCCGTACCCTGTTTCAGCCTCTCTCTGCTGCCATCCCTGCCGATGTGACAACTTCCGCCGACACGGCCGATGTGACAATTTCCGCTCCTGACGATGTCACAATTTCTACTCACGCAACCAATGTGACAACTGCCGCTCCTGTCGCCACTAGTCCGAACTTTACGCTTGAGTTTCCTGCGACGGAAATGAAGAAGACGATTGCACGTCACATAGCATGTGCCGTCGTTGAACTTTCAAGATGAGAGTGTCTCGCTTGCGAGATAGACGATCCTAGTCAATTTCATCACGATTGTATGTTACCTGATGACATTCTAATTTACATGCACTTTGACGAGGCTGTGGAGGCCATTAATTCAACTGCGGTGATGAAAGACTGGTTGAGTGTTTTGTTAGACACAGGTTTGAAGCTATCCGACCTGACGTCCGATCACTTGTGTACTATCGGGAGTTGGTTGGAAGAACCGTTTTCAGAGGAGTGGCGAAACAAATTAAAGTAAATTGTTCTGGCTGTAATGGAGGATGATCTGTAAATAAATCTGTCTTGTGGTTTTATGAGATCTTTGGTGACATTAATTCAACTGCAGTGAATGGAGCGCGACCTGTAAATACGTTTGTGTTGTACACGAATAAAATGTTCAAACCTTATATTGTGTCATTTTTCGAAGTATAAGTAGTATAAGTACCGTGCATCTTAGTCTCTTTCATCAGTTGCGTAAAGTATGGACACGAGGTTAGTTCATCCTTTTACTTGTATCGTTGCTGGGCCGACGGGCTGTGGTAAAACGACGTTTGTTATCTCTTTACTACGTCATTCTGCCACACTCGTAAACTCACCGCCCGAAAAGATCACGTGGTGTTACGGTGAATAGCAGGCGTTGTATTTCACGCTCTCTACGATGCATCCGAACATAGAATTTGTCGAAGGTCTTCCCGATGTGTCGATTTTTCGATCCTAAAACGAGAAACTTGGTAGTTATCGACGATCTCATGTCGGAAACGGACGAGAGGGTCAACAAACTGTTAACGAAGAAGAGTCATTATTGCAACACGTCCGTAATATATTTAGTGCAAAATTTATTTCCCAAAGGGAAAGAGAGTCGCACCACTATAAGTATAAACGTACAGTACATGGTACTCTTCAAGAACCCTCGCGACAATACACAAGTGGTCAACTTGGCCCAACAGATGTATCCGGGTTGAATAAAGTACATGCAAGAAGCTTTCAGAGAAGCAACGTCCGTACCACACGGGTATTTGTTCGTCGACCTCAAACAGGCCACACCGGAACACTTGCGCCTGCGTACTAATATCGTTAAGGAACCAAACAAATTTCAGTACGCCTACCTTCCGAAGATATAAATAGAAACACGACGTGACACTCGTCATTCGTCGTGTCGGCGCGAATGAAGAGAAACGCGTTGTGCCTTTGTCTCCTCGCTAAAGCGGATCCTGCTTTAGCCAGAGCCATCATCGACAACGGAAAACCCGAACTGGTACACAGTCTGTGCGAGTGTGCACAGAACATACTAAAAGGGAACGTACCACTAAAGAAAGGTCACAAGACTAAACTGCGTCGGTACAAGAAGGACCTCAGAACCTTGATCATCAGGAAAACCGGTCTTCATAAGAAGAAACGTATTCTACAGAAAGGTGGTTTCCTTGCGGCCCTACTAGCTGCCTTGGCTACGTCCCTTCTAGCCCCGTTGGTGACGACGTTGTTGCAGTCGTAACTACACGACTATGGAGCACACAAAGAAGATGGCGCTGGTCGATCCACGTATTTTGGATAACGTTCAACTGCAACCTCCTTCGACCAATCCTATAGGGAGTGTTTTGCGACGACTCGATGACGAAATGCGTTATATATTAGAACAAAGCGATATGGACGAGAGGGAAAAGGTCGTGTTGTATAACCAGGTGTTGAGTCGATACAACGATCTTTCCGACAAGCATATGCAGGAACCGCTGCGTGTAGCCATCGATAAATTTCCCAACAAAGTCGAAAACAAACTTCAACCACCTACCGAAAATGAAATCGTCGAAAAGGAGAGCATCGAAAATGAAATTGTCGTCAGCGTGCCGAAAGCTATGAAACAAAGCACGGCGACTCATCAATAAAATGAAAGGTGCCGTAAGGTGGAACGATCGCGGCGAGATGATGTACAGAAATGTAACGATTCCGGGAAGTAACATCGTGGACCTCGTCAATGACGTGTTGAGAAAGCGGAAGTCGTTTGAACCGGTGGGATGGGAAACCTTCGCTCGTGGTCTCAAGGACGTCAACACGCCAATGGATTTAGTTGGAAACTCAGATCGTTGGCTTTACATGCAGACAGCGTCAGAGGACGACGATATATCAAAGGAAAAAAGCAGTCCGTTTGACAGGGCTCGTCATCGGAATCGTAGACGATCTGCATCATCGCGGCGCGCAGCTCATTCGGTGACACCTTTGCAAATTACACGTTGGGAACCATATTAGTGTTACCGATTTCCGACAAAAACAGGTTCGCGTGGGACGTACAATCCACACGAAGAGTGTTCAAGAGAGATCATATGGATAATATTCTGTCCATTATTTATCAAAAATATATGAAATGACAAATAAAATCGTGTTGATACTATGGATGAGTGTGTTTGTTTTTAGTTTTCATAATCATCAAGATACACCCCCTTTTCCCCGTTTCAGTGAAAACAATTCTTTTGTGAACGTTATCATATGGAGTTGAGTTGTATATAGTTAAGGTTTACAAGATTTTATAATAGTGACACTTTCTCTTGGGTGTCTGAATAAAAATTTCACAAACGCACATATGGTGTCGACTTTTTATTGCTTAATTAAGGTAATACAAGAACGTGCATGCCAACATTACATGCAAGCATTACATGGCACTCTTAACAAAATCGAAAACACGACAGTCATTGTTCACTAAATCGTTCCCGAAAGTGTTCACAAACGTCTTCGTGGGTACGCCTCGACTTCGGTGCAGCAAGTACACGATACAGTATTGTCCACACACGTTAGACAGCGGGCTCTGAAGCGTTCTCTTGTTGAAAGTCCAAGTATCGCAGTTGCTCTGTAGAAAATCCACGAATTCGTCGTGTCGAGGTGGCAAACCGTAGGAGTCGAAGTATTCTCCACGTCCGTCTTTTGCAATAAACATGCAGATCCAATGTTGACCCGGTGGGATGGAAAACCTTCGCTCGTAGTCTCAAGGATGTGAACACGCCCATGGACTTAGTGGGTAATCCCAATCGTTGGCTTTACATGCAGACAGCGTCAGAGGACGACGATATATCAAAGGAAAAAAGCAGTCCGTTTGACAGGGCTCGTCATCAGCATCGAAGACGTCCGGTGTCGTCACGGCGCGCAGCTCATTCGGCCACACCAGTGCAACACTTGCGTTGGGAACCGTAGTAATAGGCTTGCACGACACGATACCAGCATTATTACGGCATGTCTCCTCGCGTAGATAAGAAGACGAAGCGTTCACACGATGCATTGAAAAGTATTTACTACGACACGAAACTAACCGAAAGTTACGGAGGCGTCGATGCCCTGCGTCGTGCTTGACGTGCTTCACATCCTTCACGTGCATCGTCGAAAGAGGTGAAACGGTGGTTGTCGGAACAAGACACTTACACACTACACAAACCAGTGACATATCGTTTCAGGCGTAGACGTGTCGTAGTGGGTGGTATAAATCAACAATGGCAGGCCGATCTGGTAGACATGTCACGTTTTAAACGGTACAACGACGGTCACACTTTCATTTTGACCGTGATAGACGTGTTCTCCAAGAAAGCGTGGTCTGTTCCTCTGAAGAACAAATCGGGGCCGTCACTCACGACGGCGTTTCGTCGGTTGTTAAAGGACAATGATGGCCCACTGTCATTGCAGACGGGTAAAGGAAAAGAATTTCTGAATAGGCAACTGCAAGAGTTTCTGAAAGAGAAAGGTATCCACCATTTTACGACACACAACGAAGAGACCAAGGCGTGTATCGTGGAACGTTTCAATCGTACTCTGAACACACGTATGTGGAGATATTTCACGAAAAACTAGACGTTAAAGTATTTGGACGTATTAGACCACCTAGTCGATTCGTACAACGACAGTTATCATAGAAGTATTGGAATGGCGCCGTCTGAAGTGAACGTGATCAATCAAGAAGAGGTTTGGCAAAGGTTGTACGGAAATGAAGGACACGGAAAAGTCAAACCGGTTTTAAAAGTGGGCGATCACGTGCGTATCAGCAAAGTCAAGAGACAATTCAAAAAAGGTTACTTACCCAACTGGAGTGACGAGATATTTACCGTCAAAACAGTTCATCGTTCCGATCCGCCTGTTTATCGTTTGATCGATGATCAAGATTCGCTGATAGAGGGAACATTTTACGAACAAGGACTACAGAAAGCGCAAACGAGGAAAAAAGACATGTCATGGAAGATACGACGAACGTTCGATTCGAAAACACAGCTCGAAGATACTGGAAGTAACAGCAAACGTTGGGTGTTGTTTGGAAATACGTGCCCGAAATCGGAAATCGTCTTCTTCTGCCAAATCGTCATACTGTACACCGTTATATTGGTCAGTATCTACAACCTGACTAAAGTAGACGGAAACTCTAATCTGTGGACGGCTTTGTTGAGCAGTTGCCTGGGATACCTGTTACCTAATCCGTCTATGAAACGCGGTGAACATGTCGTCTCATTTTTACCTGACATTGCCCAGCAACGCGTCTATGAAGTTAAATCCCGACAACACGTTGACCCACTATGTCACGGCTTTGCCGCAAAGCATCAGGTTAGTCGGTCAGTGGGAGTGCGGACTGGTGGAGATTCAATACCCGCACAGTTGGTACAACGTGAGAGAAGAGGACACTTATTTTGCCGTAAATGTTGATGGTACGCCTTATGTGGTGAATATCGAGGCAGGCCACTACGGTAGTCCCCAAGCGCTCACTCGTGCAATCAACAGATTCATAAAGTCACCGATAAAAGAAAAACAAATAAAACTGAGCTACATTAACATCACACAAAAAGTGACTATACACATGGTTATAAACATCTCATTCTCAATGTACTCTTTGAAACTTCAGCGTTTGCTAGGTTTAAGCCAGGATGTTTACACCACACCCGAAGAAGAAGGACCAGATTATTATTACGTTAAAAAAGCCGAATCTAAGGTAGATATGGCGCAGGGTTTTTACTCGTTGTACGTCTACACCGACGTTGTGGAACCACGTGTGGTCGGGGATACCGTCGTCCCTCTGTTGAGGGTTGTACCCATAGAAGGAAAACACGGAAACGTGGTGTCAACAGTTTCGACAATGTACATTACGTTACCGTCTTGCACAAAGAATTTACGACCATCGAGATCGATATAAGAGACAACACGTGACGTCGCGTACCATTCGAGCGAGGTAGAGTGACGGCAACACTTCACTTTCGACGACGCAAACCATTATTTTTTTAAACATAAGTCGTAATCATTCCTACGAAGACTACTACGTCAGACAAGTCGGCGACGGATTGCCCGTGTTTGTTGGGGCAAGAGTGCGACGAGGTCACGGTCTAGGTAGTTTGTTCGGTGGCCTCATTCGAAGTACTATGCCACTCATAAAACGAGGCGCACTCGCTTTGGGAAAAGGAGCGTTAAAGACAGGTTTGGGTGTGGCCGGCGACGTCTTGTCTGGGCAGAGCATTAAAGAATCTGCAAAGAGGCGTGTGAAAGAAACCGGAAAGGACATGATCAGTAGAGTGTTGGGAAACAGTGGGCCTCCTGGCATACGCAACGCTCCTCGGACTATAAAACGCAAGCCGACGAGAACCCTAGCCAGTGTTGCCAAGAGACGCAGACGACAGAAGACGCGTCGAGACGACATATTCGGCTAGACATGACTTTTGTCCACCAGTTGTCGTGTCAAAAGCGAATTGGACCTGTTTAGTTTACCGACGACGCAAACGAGCATCGAACACGCACAATGGGTCGAGCATCGACCTGTCGCCTCGATAGGTACGGGTGGTCCTATCGAATTCTTATTGCCCGGATCGGGAGACGATTACCTGGACGTGGCCAATACTTACCTGTTGGTGCGAGCACGTGTAGTCAAAGGAAACGGGGACGACATCGATCAAGCTGCACCTGTTGGACCAGTAAACAACTGGATGCATTCTCTGTTTAGTCAATCCGACGTGTCTTTGAACGGTACCCTCGTCACACCTTCAACGAATACCTATCCTTATCGAGCGTACATAGAAACGTTCCTGAGTCATGGAGCAGAAGCGAAGAAGAGTCAACTGACTACTGCCTTGTGGTACAAAGACACGGCTGAACACATGGATGCCACCGACGACGCAAACAAGGGTCTGCAAAAAAGAAACACCTATATTTCCCGTAGTCGAATCGTCGACATGATGGGTCGTCTACACGTTGACCTCTTCTTCCAAGACCGCTATCTATTAAACGGCGTCGACGTGAAAATTCGACAAGTACAGAGCAAGGATGCTTTTGCACTCATGACTGCTGGTGGTGACAATGCCGATTACAAGGTACGCATAGTCGAAGCAATTTTGTTTGCACGAAAAGCCAAACTAAATCCTGCCGTGCAGATGATTCACATAAAAGCGCTACAAAAGGGATCGGCCAAGTATCCGTTGCGAAGAGTCGATTGCAAGGTATTGTCCATACCGCGAGGTGCCATGTCGCACACTCACGAAAACGTTTATTTGGGTGTCTTACCCAAGAGAATAGTATTGTGTTGTGTAGACAACGACGCTTACAATGGAACATTCGCCAAGAATCCGTTCCACGTAAAGCACAACAACTTGAACTTTCTTGCATTGTACGTCGACGGGCAACAAGTTCCGCCTAAACCACTCCAACCTAATTTCAACGATGGTTCCTACGTGAGAAGTTACAGTAATCTATTTGCTGGAACGGGAAAGATGTTTCAAGACGAGGGAAACAACATCAGTCGGGACGAGTTTGGCAAAGGATACACCCTGTTTGCGTTTGACATCACACCAGATTGTTGTAACGGTCCCCATTTCAATTTGGTACATAAAGGCAACCTACGAGTCGAGATGCACTTTAATCAACCTCTCGACCAAACGATCAACGTCGTCGACTGCGGAGAATTCGAGACGGTTTTGGAGATTGACCGCAACAGAAACGTCGTCTACGATTACTGATGGATACGTCACAGACAGAAATACTCCTTGCGGCGGATGCTTACACTAGGACCGTTGTTCGAGGCGTACTACCTAAAGACGGGTTACCCACTACTCCTATGACGACCTATCCGGCAGCTTTCGTGTGCAATACTCATTCGAGCGATGAACCGGGTCAACATTGGATCTGCATGTTTATTGCAAAAGACGGACGTGGAGAATACTTCGACACCTACGGTTTGCCACCTCGACACGACGAATTCGTGGATTTTCTACAGAGCAACTGCGATACTTGGACTTTCAACAAGAGAACGCTTCAGAGCCCGCTGTCTAACGTGTGTGGAAAATACTGTATCGTGTACTTGCTGCACCGAAGTCGAGGCGTACCCACGAAGACGTTTGTGAACACTTTCGGGAACGATTTAGTGAACAATGACTGTCGTGTTTGTGAAAATTTTATTCAGACACCCAAGAGAAAGTGTCACTATTATAAAATCTTGTAAACCTTAACTATATACAACTCGACTCCATATGATAACGTTCACAAAAGAATTGTTTTAACTGAAACGGGGAAAAGGGGGTGTATCTTGATGATTATGAAAACTAAAAACAAACACACTCATCCATAGTATCAACACGATTTTATTTGTCATTTCATATATTTTTGATAAATAATGGACAGAATATTATCCATATGATCTCTCTTGAACACTCTTCGTGTGGATTGTACGTCCCACGCGAACCTGTTTTTGTCGGAAATCGGTAATACTAATATGGTTCCCAACGTGTGATTTGCAAAGGTGTCACCGAATGAGCTGCGCGCCGCGATGATGCAGGTCGTCTACGATTCCGATGACGAGCCCTGTCAAACGGGCTGCTTTTTTCCTTTGATATATCGTCGTCCTCTGACGCTGTCTGCATGTAAAGCCAACGATCTGAGTTTCCAACTAAATCCATTGGCGTGTTGACGTCCTTGAGACCACGAGCGAAGGTTTCCCATCCCACCGGTTCAAACGACTTCCGCTTTCTCAACACGTCATTGACGAGGTCCACGATGTTACTTCCCGGAATCGTTACATTTCTGTACATCATCTCGCCGCGATCGTTCCACCTTACGACACCTTTCATTTTATTGATGAGTCGTCGTGCTTTCTGTTTCATAGCTTTCGGCACGCTGTCGACGATTTCGTTTTCGATGCTCTCCTTTTCGACGACTTAATTTTCGTTAGCAGGTTGTACTTTGTTTTCCCCTTCACTGGGAATTTTTTCGATAACCACACGCACGGGTTTCTGTATACGCTTGTCGGAAAGATCGTTGTACCGACTCAATACCTGGTTATACAACACAACTTTTTCCCTCTCGTATATATCACTTCGTTCTAATATGCCTTGCATTTCGTAGTCGAGTCGTTGCAAGACACTTTTGGTAGGGTTAGCAGTCGAAGGACGTTGCGGTTGAATGTTTTCCAAAATACGGGGATCGACCAGGGCCATCTTCTTTGTATACTCCATGGTCACCTCAGATGGAGACGGGAAAGTCGAGTTTGTCGCTGAGGCCAGAGGCACATGTGTCGTAGTAGGTGCCTGAGATGGAGACGAGAATGTCGAGTTTTTTGCTGGGATCAAAGACACAGATGTCGAAGTGGGCGCCGGGACAGGTGAATTGAACAACGTAGTGCCTGTCGACGTAGTGTTTGTCGATGACCTACAGCGACTGTGGGCAATGTGTCGTTTCCAGCTATCTTTCCGTGTGAAATATCTCTTACAATCGGGGCACTGGAAGGCCGCCCGTGATACTGGTGTAGGCTTGTTGGCAGCTGGTAGACGAGTCGATAAGCTCATGATGTACGTGTTTACTGTTCAAATGTAAAGAACGGAATGGCTCTAGGAACACGTCAGTCTAAATTTGGTTTGTACAACGTTATACCTGTCTATTGCAGTGGACTCAGTGGAATTTCACGCGATAAACCGTCTATTTTGGTGGAATTCCGCCAAATTGGTGGAATCTCACGCGGTAACCCGTCTGTTCTGGTGGAATTCCGCCGAATTGGTGGAATCTCACGCGGTAACCCGTCTATTCTGTTGGAATTCCGTCGAATTGGTGGAATTTCACGCGGTAACCCGTCTATTCTGGTGGAATTCCGCCAAATTGGTGGAATCTTTCGTGGTAACCCGTCTATTCTGGTGGAATTCCGTCGAATTGGTGGAATCTCACGCGGTAACCCGTCCATTCTGGTGGAATTCCGCCAAATTGGTGGAATCTCACGCGGTAACCCGTCTAATTTTCTGGTGGAATTCCGTCGAATTGGTGGAATTTCACGCGGTAACCCGTCTATTCTGGTGGAATTCCGCCAAATTGGTGGAATCTCACGCGGTAACCCGTCTAATTTTCTGGTGGAATTCCGTCGAATTGGTGGAATTTCACGCGATAAACCGTCTATTCTGGTGAAATTCTGCCAAATTGGTGGAATCTCACGCGGCAACCCGTCTATTCTGGTGGAATTCCGCCAACTTGGTGGAATCTCACGTGGTAACCCCTCTATTCTGGTGGAATTCCGTCGAATTGGTGGAATCTCACGTGGTAACCCCTCTATTCTGGTGGAATTCCCGTCGAATTGGTGGAATTTCACGTGGTAACCCGTCTATTCTGGTGGAATTCCGCCAAATTGGTGGAATCTCACGCGGTAACCCGTCTATTCTGGTGGAATTCCGTCGAATTGGCGGAATCTCACGCGTAACCCGTCTATTCTGGTGGAATTCCGTCGAATTGGTGGAATCTCACGCGGTAACCCGTCTATTCTGGTGGAATTCCGCCAAATTGGTGGAATCTCACGCGGTAACCCGTCTATTCTGGTGAATTTCCGTCGAATTGGTGGAATCTCACACGATAACCCGTCTATTCTGGTCGAATTCCGCCAAATTGGTGGAATCTCACACGGTAACCCGTCTATTCTAGTGGAATTCCGTCGAATTGGTGGAATCTCACGCGGTAACCCGTCTATTCTGGTGAATTTCCGTCGAATTGGTGGAATCTCACACGGTAAGCCGTTCTGGTCGAATTCCGCCAAATTGGTGGAATCTCACACGGTAACCCGTCTATTCTGGTGGAATTCCGTCGAATTGGTGGGATCTCACGCGGTAACCCGTCTATTCTGGTGGAATTCCGCCGAATTGGTGGAATCTCACGCGGTAACCCGTCTATTCTGGTGGAATTCCGTCGAATTGGTGGAATCTCACGCGGTAACCCGTCTATTCTGGTGGAATTCCGTCAAATTGGTGGAATCTCACGCGGTAACCCGACTATTCTGGTGGAATTTCGTCGAATTGGTGGAATCTCACGCGGTAACCCGTCTATTCTGGTGGAATTCCGTCGAATTGGTGGAATCTCACGCGGTAACCCGACTATTCTGGTGGAATTCCGTCGAATTGGTGGAATCTCACGCGGTGACCCGTCTATTCTGGTAGAATTCCGTCGAATTGGTGGAATCTCACGCGGTAACCCGTCTTCTCTCGTGGAATTCGGCCAAATTGGTGGAATCTCACGCGGTAACCCGTCTATTCTGGTGGAATTCCGCCAAATTGGTGGAATATAATTTGTTTCTTTTCACTCGTTGATCTAAGTGATTGGTGTTTCGTTTGTCAGACAAGTTTATTTGAATGATTGGTTCGTGCATCTCGCTAGTCAAAGTTTGATTCGTGGAAGTTTGTAGTCTTAGTTTGGTTAAGTAAAGACACAAGATAAGGTTTGCACAGTTTATTCGTGAACAACACAAACGTATGTACATGTCACGCTCCATCTCTACAAGAACCAGAGACTAGACATTGATACAGTGTCTTGCAATGAACTGTCGACATTACACAACGCAGTGTCTACAAGTAATTGTCGCGGACACTGCACAATAGTTTTCCGAGAGAGTTTCGTCCATTTTTGTAGCCACGACCAAGTCCCCAAAAGCCATCTTTCGATGATACACGCTCCACCAGTTCAGCATTTCCGGTTGCCAACAATACGGCTCGCAAATCCGTTGACGCCTTGAAATTTGCGAGGAGCAAATGCTGCATCCAGTGAACACGGACATCGTTCCAACCAGATCTCGTCTCTCCAATCTGTTTGCTTTTTCGTTTTGCCAAGTGCGCATGCTTCGCAGCTTTTATGCGCTCTGCGCATTCGACGTCGCCATGATACAATGCCTTCCTGTATTGATAGGCATGCTCGACCGAATTAAAGACCCGACCGAATGCTTCGACCCTGCATGGGTAAAGGTTTGACAAGGGAGAGTCGGCCCCTGAAAATTCAACTCGTTTCGATTTCACAGCGACCTCCGGTTCGGGTTGAGGTTCCGGTTCCGGTGCGTAGAGGCTTGACGGTACGACTGGTTGGTTGACAGACGATGAATGTGGACGGCTGACAGATGCCTCGAACGGTCGGCTAGATGGTTCGTCTACGTCGCTGTCGCTGAAGGTTGCAGGCGCATGGTAGTTGGGTGTTTTGAGAATGACGTTAGCCATAGTACTATCGTCGTACAACGGTGAGGATGGTCGGTTGACAGAATATGACTGTGATCGGCTGCCAGATGCCGCGAACGGTCGGCAACACGGTTCGTTTACGTCGCTGTCGATGAAGACCGCAGGAGTGTGGTAGTTCGATGTTTTCAACATGATGTTGGTCATGGTGTCGTCGAGATACGAATGACGGTCCGATTGGCAAAACACCGCGCTTATATAGTTAGTGAATGTGCCGAAAAGTCACGTGGGCATGCCGAACGAGCACGGACCTCGGAGTAGAAAGTACACATCCACGGACGGTATTTTATATCAGGTCGACAGAACATAAAGGTCACGTGAGCGTGCCGAGTAAGAACGCGGACCGCATAGTAGAAAGTACACACGCTCGGACTGTAGAGTAAATCAGACTTGTGCATCGAATACCAGTTCAAACCAGTTTGCGACAAACCAATCAACTGAGATAAGTCCAAATGCCCTATGTAAAAACTATAGCACTGATTAAAAACTATAGCACTGACGAAGGTTAAACGATAGGGAGACCTTCATTTTGTTGATAAAGATATCGGAAAGAATGTGACACCATTGCACATGCGCACGCATGCGCAATTACCTATTTAATGGCGTCTTTGACCTATTTTTTATAAAAATTTCTAACCTATGAGAATAGCTAATACTCTTGTGAGAATGTGGTTGGCTCTGAAAAGAACCGTTTCTTGGTATCTCGTCGAATTTTTCTTACGATGCTGATGATGATGATGAACACATGAGTTCCCGTTGTTGTTCGCGCTTAATCCAGGACAGTGTGTTCTTGATGAGCACGGAGCGTCGGAGGTAAGACTCCGGGTTGTGGGTCTATCGTGTCTTGAGCATCTCGCGGAGTTTCTCGACAGACAACCTCAAGAGGGGTCGTATCTCCTTGCAGTGGTTGGATGTGGTCAGTGACGGAGACATTCGCTTAGCAGGTTGACAGTCACACGGGTCGGTCGCCGGGTGCCATCGCTTGTTACCTCCAGCAATATCTCGGACATGGTCGGTAGCAATATCTCGGACGTTGTTGGTTGATGAAATGGAACCCATTTTCAAGATGTAAGATATAATGGGCACAATAGCTGACGCAGGTCTTTTATACCATTTCGCCAGAACATAAAGGTCACGTGGACGTGCCGAGTAAGAACGCGGACCTCAGAGTAGAAAGTACAAAAGCACGAACCTCAGAGTAGAAAATACACACGCGCGGACTGCAGAGTAGTTATTTATTTCACCACTTATCTAACAGGGGTGCTTTCAGTTGATGATGATATATCCACCAGGAGTAAGCACTTGACAAAAACAAGAGGCACGAATTTAAGCAGTATCGATATTTGGTTAAACACTTGTCCGCCAGGGATGATGTTTGTGGTTCATGATCTATCCGTCAGGGGGCTCCATTGCACGCAAGCGCGCAAGAGACACGAATTTTGGTAGTATTCATATATTTAGTTCAACCCTTGTCCGTCAGGTGGCACCACTTGTAGTTCACGACTTATCCGACAGGGTAAATTTAGTTTATCAAAATTCTGCCAGGTGGCGCTACTGAACTAAGAAGCACGAATTTTGGCAGTACTGAACTTTGGTCCATATATTTAGCCCATAAAAATTTCGCCAGGTGGCGCTGTTTTAGTGCATAAAAATTCCGCCAGGGTGATTTAATTCAACAATATCCGACAGGTGGCGCTGTTTTAGTTCATGACCTATCCGCCATGTGGCGCCACTTGACCTACGTCCGGGTACTTGACCTACATCCGGGTACTTTTGCTCTTGCTCTTGCTCCAACGGAAAAACGGACGCATACGCGCTGATTAACTAACTACTGTCGTCTTTGTGGCCTCAATCTCACATCTATTCATGTGAACATTGTAAAGAATTTTGGGTAATATTTTACTTAAATGGCCCAAGCTATGGTCATCCTACTGACCCTAAGTCCTAGCCTTATGCTTCAACCCAAGGGAGTTCCTACCCGGCGGATGATACTAATAATTTTGAAATTTTAGGCCTGTTAAGTAAAATAAAGCCGAATTTTGTTGAATTACGGGAAGGAAGACTGAGTGAAAATGATATCAATGTAGGTTGGATTCAACGCTGGCGATGGACAACGCTATTTCTCAGTGCCCGGTTCTCGCGAGGCGTCTATTATTGACGTCGAGACCACGACCAACGTGGGTCTTCCCGGCCGTTGGATGTTCCGTATCGACGACACGTCCGTGGAGGCTGGCGGTTGTAACACTGGAGGTAGGGCAGGCATACACAACGTTTACACAATGCTACAATACCTAAGGCGCAAGAAACGGGTGGGGAGCTTGGTGAGACCCAATATTTGAGAAGGGCAGCTGGAGATAGGATTGGCCCACCCCCAAAATTTATAGGGAAGGGTTGTGCATATTCCGGCGTAAATGTTGTTGTGGAGGGAGCTAGAGATAAGATTAACCCACTATATTTTTGGTGCAATTATAGGTTTTTTGGAGAGCCTGAAGGTGGATGAAAATGGAGGGTTTCTAATAGATGAAGAAATTTTAAAATGTTGAACGTCGTTGCGAAAAATCTTTAACAGCATCCCACCACTCAACCTCATCTTCCGAAGCCATCAATTGAGCAAACAGCTGACTTGTGTCTCTGGATTCATTGGTGATGTCGCTCTAAAACTAGTTTAAAAAACATGTGAAGTATATATTATATAGTCGCTTGGTTGCACATGGAACAAAGTCTTTATATCATGCCTTAAAATTTGTATTTTTTTTTAACTTATTATAACTACATTTTATTATGTGTAGAATAATAGCTTTGTCTAAATAGTTTACATATTTTATTAGAATACTCACATTTTTAGGATTTCATATCTGCTTTACAAGTATATTTATTTATTTTATTTATTTATAATTTTTGAGGACCACGTTGGAAATAAGTGTACTTCTGTATCCTACCGTGTTATTCTCGGTACTATTATACATATATATGATACAATTGTCTGTACTTTTGGATGTACATAATTTTACTGAATAAATTCACTTATTCACTCAGTTAATCTGTTGTGCGATAAGAGTATTTGTCACATGACTTTGTATTGGAAAGATTTTTGAATGAGTGCTCTTTGAAAATATCAACTAACAATGAGTCCGTAGATATGTGTTGCATTCTATGCAAACACACCCAGACAGAGCCTATCGCGTTTAATACATTTAATTTAAAAGTGGGCCTAAATTGATTAGTACATAATTTATTAAGAACCGTCTAGTGCGGAATTCAATTATCTTTGAAACAACTTGCCATGTTAGGAAACGATGTACAAAAAGTTAAATGCAAAAAATGTGTAATGCACCCATAATAATTATTATCTTGGGGACTCGCAGCGTGTTCCATAAAATTATATGGGGTCTATTATACATATTCGATGTAGACCTATATATGTGCGTCTGTCTATGCCTCTTCTACTGTACCTGCATCGGTCTCTGCATGCGTTGTTGCTTTCTTTGATTCGTGGCCTTTATCCGAAGAGGCTTTTGTTCCAGATTCGCCTCTGCTTCTCCTCCTCTGCCTTTGTCTGTGTCACCATTACCGCTTCTGTCCCTGTGTCTGCACCCCTTTCCCCATCTTGCCCTCTGGTCACATAACCTATCACTCATTCCCGCTCACCTTCCTTCTTACTTGTTCTCCCTCTTAAATAAGCGTGCAATGCTTTACATTTATCTCATTTTTATTATATCTTAATTCATCATCAGTTAAGTGAAGAGTGACTGTCAATTTTACTATATTCATTGATATATTCAAGATGACCTTTTTTTATCTAACTATGTCAATAGGATATTTGGATGGCTGTACCTCACGATTATTATTTTGTAATACGATAATAGTGTTTATGATTGCTCAATTGTGTTATCTTTTCTGGATTTTTGTTGCGCCCACGAGTTAGCAGGTGCACTACATAATCCCCTTTTACAAGTGGGGTTTCCTTATACAGTATTTGTATTATGTTTACAGAATGTCTTGCTCTTTACTACACGTATATTTTTTTGCAATAAATCAGAACAATACGCAATAAGTACAAGGAATAAGTATGTACAACAATGTCGTTATTGTTGATTTACACAGGCACCCTGGCTGTGGGACCTAGGTTTGGACCAATGCTTGGCGGGCTGGTAGTAACGATTTCTGGCCCATGTTTTGACGGCCTTTCTAATACGTCCGCTGTCGTGTGCAAATTCATCGACGTTGAAACGCCGGCGGATGTTATCGACGCGACGCGTGCGCAGTGCATACTTCCCATGATGTTGATAACTGGACGAATACCACTGGCGCTCTCTACCGACGGTGGAAAGACTTACAACCACACGGGAGTGTTCATCCTGGGTAAACAAACAATATAATGTAAATTTTATACTAAGACAATGTTCGATAAATGCGGTGTACAGGAGGCCTAACGTATTTTTGCTGAAAATTATAATGTAACGTTGAAATATTGCTGACGTATGTTCACTGCTTGCGCAAAAAAATAATCGTTTTAAATCGTGATCTTTCGAATTTGTGAAGACAAGTTGAAAGCGCCGCATTAGACTCTGATAACACCATAAGGCAGAATGCCTCATACATGGCATATGTAGTACAGTCAGGATGTGATGCAAACACTGACAAATATATATATATATATATATATATATAAGGCTAAACACCGTTTCGGGGGACCAATGCGTAACACACAGCTTTACGGGGACTGGCTATATATTTGTATTTAGGTGATTTTCTAACTATGTAGAACTGGAACATTGTTTGTAACACTAACGTGTACCAAATACTCAAAGTTTATTGTGATGTTTTAATTAATAACATACATCTACAAAACCCGGTCTCTTTAAAAACTTTATGCTTTAGAACCGCTAACGGGAGACCGGGGTTTGAGCGGAAGTTGTTTCTATGAAATTAGACTCGTTTGTGGCAGCAGCACCACTGAGCACTGGCGTTGACGAGCCACTACATATATTCAGACGTCACGGCTATATACTGTAACGTTATGTTTGCATATGCTGGATATGTAATGTCTGAATACAAAGTATAATATCATAATTAAACAGTATTCACCATCGCAAACGAATGGTATTGCGCGATTTGCGGCCATCGATACCGATGTCGCGATGAGCCGGCATCAGCCATCGCGAGTCGAGCACATTGCTAGTGCAATATACATTTACAAAGACTTGAGTAATGCAGTGTTAACTTAATTAAACTGTTCAAGTGCTCGATGTAAGGAAGCGGACATGGCTAAGAATTGTCGTCACTATCATGACTTTGTGATACAAATAAAGCGCAAGGTTGTTAACGTTGTTGGCGCGATGGCTCAATGCGTACCAAGTCTTGCTCCAAAATGTCAACTTCCACGATCGAAATAATAAATAATATTAACTAACTTAATGTGTATGCATGTTGCATTACTTGCATTTGAATATTGCATGGTTTTCATTAAGATGTTGAGAAATGTTAAACATATATATATATATATATATAATAATAATAATGCTAATGTATTTATTTCAGACAATCATCATGTCGATATATAAAAATACATCAATAAAAGTATGTAAATAAATAAAAAAATACATCAATAAGAACAATATGTTTAAAAATTATATAAATCCAGGACCCACTGGTGCCGCAGATTCGAAGTACAATATACGTCACTAGTTTTAATGCTATAAATAATGGGATTCACAGACATGTCAATCCTATTCATTAGGCTAAAAATAGCCTTTCTGATTACACATTTACCCGAGCTGACATTAGCTGTAGCAAACATGTGGCTAGCGCTACATCTCATGGGCACAACTTGTTCAATATCCTGAAAGAGTTGTTATATGCAACAACGAATTGCTGAAAATTAACTTTTCTAAAGTTCACCCATAATGCACACATATAGATATTACTAAATACGCTGTAAATAGTTTACTTTGATATATGCTCTTTCGTTCATTCCTCGTTATACACGATAAGACATAGGACGAATTATTCTTATATACATACATCCAAAACTCATCATCAATCATTCAGTACCCTTCATTATCTTTACTGACCCACCTTCCAACAGGTTTTAAACTTTAATATATACTCTTTCGTTCATTCCTCGATATACACGATATGTATTCAAGGGGTACTCACTCCAATCTCTTCCGCCAGGAGGTACACTACATCCGGTCACGTGACTACACACACATACACACACATACACAAATAGATACCTGAGACAGGCGCCATCTTGGAATTTTTCCATGGGGGCACCGGCACCCCCCGGATACTTACCCAAAAACTCTAAAGTACTACTCACGTCATGCTCACATCCATATGAGTGACACATGTCTAGTAGTGTTTGTAGTCCTTTAGCAGAAGGTGCAAATAGAAGTAGATCATCGGCGTATATATGGTGATTAACAACCATGTTACCAAGACTACAGCCGATTTTTTTTTGTATAGTTGTATACTCAGATTATCCTATAAATGTTAAAAAGTAAAGGGGATAACTTCCCACCTTGCTTAACACCATTGCCTACCAAGCAGAAGTCCGAGTAGGTATTTCCCCATCGTATGCATGCATATTGATTATTGGATTAATTGCTGAGTACTCTTAAGATATATTTCGGTACATTTCGTTGTTCTAGTTTTGTTAAAAGTTTAAATCGGTTGACACGATCAAACGTCTTTGATGCATCTAAAAACGCGACGTGCATAGCTGAACCATGTTCAGTGAAGAACCTTAATAATTCCTTAAATGCAAATACGCATAACTCCGTTCCATGTTTAGGCTTAAAGCCAAATTTACTAGGAGTGGCTTTCAAGTACATTTCCATTCTGTTAAAAAGAACAGTGTCTATTATCTTCGAAAATATGTTCGATAGACATATTGGCCTATAATTCCCTTTGTCGTTTACTCGTCTATTCTTGTCTTTACTAATTGGTACAATAACAGACTGTGAAATTTCTTTTAGTAAATAACCACGCACCAGAATCGAAGACACAAGGATAGACAAAAGCACAGCGAGTTGAGAATCAGCGAACTTAATATGTTTTGCATTGATACCGTCCAGACCTGGTGACTTATTTTTTGAGAGTCCATTAATAATATCCATCAGTTCAACTGCACCAACAGTCATTCCCTTATTGCCAGTGGAACAATCATAACAAACTTTATTACATCAGCTATCCTCCACATCATTAAATAAATGTTCATAATGATGCTTCCACATTGACCCGATGTCTACAGCACCGTGTATATTGTCAGTGTTTGTCGGAAGTTTTACTTTACTGTTCGTACAGTGCTTAATTTTTTTCCAGAATTTGCGGAGGTCTTTTTGACACAACTGTTCTGCAATGTTATCAGCAATGATAGTTTCTTTCTCCCTTTTACATTTTCTGATCGCCTGCTTGAATTTCATTCTGGATAATTTCATAACATTAAACATGTCACCTTGTTTAGGTTTACCAGTCTCTTTCCATATACAGTAAGCATCACGGCCTGCACAATGAAGCTCTTTCACTCGCTCGTTCCAACCTGGTACAGCATTATACTTATAAGCACCTTTGCGATTTGACCGAAGTGTGTGACCACACCTCTTCAATGTAATCACGATAGAATTGTAAAAGTCATCGAGATCATCATCATGATTACAGTTATGACAATTGGGATCAGTGCATCTAACACCCGGTGGAACATTCAGTTTGCTCAATTCAACGTTCGTGCATTCTCTATATGCGTCAATATCTTGTGGGTGTAATCTGTCCCACTGTATGCCTTGCTTAATTTAATTAATATTGACACTACCACTAACGCATTCTGGTACAATATCACTGTTTATGCTGAACGATATCGGGTGGTGATCAGAATAAATAATGTCATAAAGTATGGACATGTTAGATAGGCAATCCTTCGCATCAGCGATACATATCATATGGTCTAGCCATGATGTAGTTCCCCAGGCAGAACTAACGTATGTAAATGTGTCTAACGGGAGAGTATCTTGATCACATATAGCCAGAGTAAATTCTTTGCAGAAATCAAGTAAGATATTCCCAAACACTGATTTCTTGGAAATATCCGCGTTAAAATGTGTGTGTGTATCTATATATATATATATAGACACACACACACATATATGTACATAGTTCATGAAATGTGCTGGTACATTTGTGATACTAATTATTAGTGGTTATCCAATCGGATAACTTTCAGTTGGCGAATACAAGCGAGACACTGTAACGCTGGTAAACAGAGAACAAATCACGTGGGGTGACTTCGATAAAGCGCTTCAAATAACCTGGCCTCAACATTATTTCAACGAAACACATGTAGATATCGACTTCGTGTCATTCACGTAAGTATACATAAGTAAGTCGTTTTGTTAATAATAATATCGCGATCCACACAACGGTTATGGTTACGTGTGTTTCTTCTTCTTCCATCGCAGCTCACAAAAGTGTATTTAAAAAACTTTCATTTCATTTTCTGCAGATTTCCTCTGTCCATATAATTAAAATGTTGTGCACAAATATACGGACTCGGGTTGGGTAGCAAAATAAAGAGCTATCAATGTTGACGAAGATTAATTTGTTTAATTGTTGTCCACAAATCTATACACACACATACAAATTACTGCCCTATATAACGTATTTACTGAGATATGGTGACATTTGAATTGAAGTCCGCCATCTTTAAAATAGCGTATGCGAATGTCAGAGAACGTGAAATGTCATTGGATAGAGCCTGGTTGAAAACCACACCCTAGATATATACATACGTTCCTTATATTCCTAAAGATTTAGAAGGATGCAGCAGGTTTTTTAGTATGTTACTTGTTAGTTATTATTATCGACATCTTCGTTTGATCCTGAAATTAATGGACTAGTAAGTCCTATAGTTTTTTTAAGAAATAGACAACATGCATTATAATTATAATAAAAATACGTATGTACGCACCATGTACACAAGTTGTTACCACATTAATGTACGCCCTAACTTGAAGTACGTGGCTCTGCGACCATTCTTACGTCAGCCCAAACTGCATAGAGTTGTAATACTAATATATTTGTTAAAGGCATAAGACGTATACTTCGTAAATAACGTTCACCATTACCAATGCCGTTCGTGCCACCAATCAATTACTACCTACTGCGGGCTGCACATAACATTTTTACCAACTTCAGATACGACAAAAACCAAAAGATACGGAGTACTGTTATTCCAGTGGTCAAGTCTGTGGCAAATATTGGAAGTGTGACGTTGCCGGATCTTGCAGATGTCGTTAATGTCATTTCTGTGAGGGTGCGTACCGCGCAGTCCACAGACGGCAATCACGTCACACGACGGAGCGTTGATGCTGCTGTAAGGTGAGACAACGTATGATAATTTTTTTGTCAGTTGACCCTATCGTTCCTATTATATAGTAGCACAAATTTGCATCCTCCGGATAGCTCCAAACATACGTATACGCTGAAGACGATGTCCCGAAGTATCTTTCAGTGGACGTTTCTTATGAAGCATGTTGGTAAAAGTTATGTAAAACGTTCTTAACTTATCGATCGACGGTTGACTTGGCTCGGAACAATCGCACAAAACACGCGAAACCGTACGAACGATCGATTAGTGTGAGGTATAAATTTTAAAATGCGTATATGCACACATACATACGTACGTATGTGCATACATACATGCGTACATGCATACATACACACACACATACATATGCGAGGGCAATAATATATATACATAAACGCAAGCGCGCGAGCACACACACACACACACTTATCGCCTGCCAACACTTAAAGGGGCACTGTATAGATTGCGCTATTTCACGGCAGAAGTATTTTTGTCGGCCGACGCTTGGCGTCTGCGTCTATTTATAGAACAGTGTGGTGCAGACGATATGTTTGCCGTCGTTAGTTTTCGGGAACACAAGACAAGCGTGCGCTGCATCTAGTGATTGTGTTATGGATAAGGATTTATTTATTTAGTGTTGTTAGTTTGGAACAGTATATGTCATAAATAAATCCTTACCAACATGTACAATCACTAGATTCAGCGCACGCTTGTCTTGTGTTCCCCAAAACTAACGACGGCAAACGTATCGCCTGCACGAGACTGCTCCATAAATAGCCGCAGACGCAAGCGTCGGCAGACAGAATACTTCTGCCGTGGAATAGCGCAATCTATATAGGACCCCTTTAACAAAAGTGGTACTTTAAATACTTATTCTATACAGTTGTGACGCAGACGTGATCTAATGTTACTTTGTAGATGGATGAAGTCGTTGTGGTCTGATATCGTCATCTACACGAAGCAGCTAAAGAATTGTGACTTGAATAAAGAGTATCGCAAAAAAGCAGAACGATCTTGTCTAGACTGGTATCGGGAAGAGGTGAAAGATCCACCTTCGTCCAATGGACTGCCAGCTTGTCCCTGTTCAATAACGCAGGCGAACGTCGACCGCCGGTTCAAAAGCGACAGTGCATGTTCCAATGGAGGTTCCGGGTGTGACTACTTTCATCCTGGAGCCCATCACTGCATTCGCTCCGTGGCAGCCAGGTAATAGGGTACTTTCACGTATGGCGGATTAAGCATGTAATTGACATTAGGGCCGCTAGTTACCAGTTCTGAGTTACCCAACTGTAGTCTGGCAGCCAAAGGGGTACACATAAAAATCGAGTACGAACTGCTTTAAGTGTTTGGAGGCACGTAACATCAATGAGTTTAACAGAATTTCAAAATGGCAGTTATTAATTTACATCAATCATAAATGGCCGCCTCAATATCAATGTTTTGATTATATATCCAAATATAGTTGGAATTTCACTATGACTCTAAATGCTAGATAGTTGTTGGGAGATCGAGGTGTCGATGACCGTAAATAAATGATTGGGCATGTTTTAATTTGTATAAGTAGAACAGGGTTGCCACCATATCAGCGTTTTATCACGTGTTGTATTAAAATATAGTTGCATTTTCCTAGTGATTCTAAATTCCTTTAAGCTTCTACGATAGTAACACCTGCTATGATTGGGCACTAATTGTTTACTTGCATAAATCCAATATGGCCAGCTCCTCGGTGTTATGATTACATACTAAAAGTTATTCTAATTTTCTAAATGGTATTTAGTTTTCTTTTAGGATTCGAGTCATCTTATGTGCCCGCGAACGTGTGTTTTCCCGCATCTCCATAATCTACATGTGCTTACACTTTGAATTAAACAATTTGTATGAGGTTTTGATAAATCTATCATGACGATATTACTCACGGCAGAACAAACAACTAAGCTCAAAAGAACCAAAATGACTATCAAGATGTGTGTGTGTGTGTGTGTGTGTGTGTGTGTGTGTGTGTGTGTGTGTGTGTGTGTGTGTGTGTGTGTGTGTGTGTGTGTGTGTGTGTGTGTGTGTGTTTCTGAGTGAGTGAGTGAGTGAGTGTGTGCATGGGTGCTTGCGTGAGTGAGTTAGTGCGTGCGTGTGTTGAATCGAATTTTTCACGGAATGAAAACAAACATTCCGATACCAGAGTCTGGCGATTTAATTAAGGGAGAAAACTATAGGGAAAATAACCTGAGCTCCATCATTGCAAAGACTCAGCATAGTGATACTGACTAGAATACACCCCAAAATTGACCACCGACTAAGAGCAAATCAGAATGCATTCCGCGCAGTGGTGACTGCAATCAGCCATGTCCTTACACCGAGAAGGTTGATGGAAGGAATTAGATCGAAATTCTTCTTGCCACCATAAGATTCATAGTCTTTAAAAAAATTACACAATCCGGGTGTTCTGACTGAAGAAAAAACGTTTTCGTGTACTATCCTTTTTAAGAGATTTCAACGGATAACTTTCAATTGAATTATACGTATTACTACATTAATATATTAAGCTATATATTAGTATGCCAACTTTGGATCATTGTAAAACGATCACCTCCGATTGATGCACTGAGGTTCACTCGCCTCTTTCTATGTTCATTCGCATCCATGAACCATTAGCCTGAATCCAACTGGCGATGGATTCTTTTTTATTTTATTTCACACAGTGAATAGTCTAGCTTCCTGTCGGTTGAATTCTTTAAAATACATGTATTAAACGATATGCATCAATGTGGAAGAAGGTTATGCGATATGTTTTTACTACATTGTTCCCCCTCCCGCAGTTCGCTCGGTGCCGGCCAACAATGTTGCTACGACAAATCTGGAGGCATTATTACGGATTTTGACAAAGGAGGCGGAACGTTTGACCGATCACACAGTGGGGGCAACTTTCTGAATGGTGTCTTTAAAACGATATTCATAAGTCACTTTTGGTACGATGTTGTACCATTTTTTGAGTGTTGTAAATGTTCAACCATCTACTGTTCGAAATATGGAGAAATGAGACCGACCGATGACTGCAAAAACTATATAGCGCCCGCCACCGGTAGGTTATACAATGGTCTAAACCTAGATAGCATATGCCAAGTATTTGTGAACGGCAGAATTGTGATGTGAGGATGAAATGCAATTGATGAAAGGAGGAAGACAATAAAGTATAATCATTTGACCGAGCATTTTCTTAGTGAGATATAATTACTGACAATTATTATTGGTAACCACAACGCTGTAAATATACATAAATAACAAGGTTGGAAGAAAATGATAATATTATTGTCTTATCATTATAAACAATATAAACAATACAGACTGAATGCGGCAATAACCTCTCCTTCTAAATACTCAGGCAGAGCTTCTTGTATGTTCTGTTGTGGTTACGTCGTCTGTATTCATTATTACACATTTCGTGCTAATCACCTGCATGACGATCAGTTTCGGTCTAAGGGCACTTCCTTGCCTCAAACCAATGTTAACATTACATTTATTCAACATTCGAGATCCACAGCTACTCTTTCGTTGTATCTTTGTTTCTGCATGTCTCAGTTTCCTTGTCTCTCCGTCTCTCCGCCCCCCCCCCCCCACTCTCTATGTGACAGTTTAGTTGAACCAAAAAGAATGGATGTAATATTATCGTTTGCATATTAGTCTCTTAATTTGGATCATACGTATGTTTTTTAAGTGTCATCAAATAATTATGATTGCTGTTCTTATAACGGCAATTCTTAGTAGTACTGGTTTGGTATTGAAAGCGTGCCGCTCCAATAGAAATGATTCTTCTATTTTTTTCTATAAAAGAATCTTAATTTTTAGCGAGGACTTTCGGTGACCCTCACATCATCACGTTGGACGGGCTTCATTATACATTCAATGGATTGGGCGAATTTTGGTTGGTCCGAAGTGCACACTTCCATATGCAGGGAAGGACAACACAGGCCAGAAACACTCAAGGTATTTGTCTGAGTTTATAACTAATTACAACTATAAAAACCACGTGAATGGTGAAACGGAAGACGATGCCTGTTTAGCAACTCATTTAGCATTCTCCAACTACTAGTGATGTTAATTTATATGTTGTGCATTTTTCACAGCCGTTACCTGAAAGAGTACAATTGGTGAATTGTCATTATCGTTATACTTTTGTTGGCGAAGACCGCTAGAACAAATCGTTTGGTTTATTTTTAGAGAGCATCAAGTGTGATGCAGTTGGAGGCTCCCAAAATATCTCCAACACTACCCGGAGCAAAAAAACAACAACACTACCCCCCTTAGAAACACGAACAATCTCCAACCCTACTCTCCACCTTCCCACGATTTCTTGTGGCCGACAGCAGCAGAATGCTAAAGCTCCGGCTCAGCCCCCCCCCTCCCCCAATATGTACACTACGTTCCAACGCCTATACATAATATTATGTATCACTAGGTAACTTGGTGAAAGGAACATGGTGGATAGCCGTAGCGATGCGCTTAGTTGATACCGGAAACGTCGACAACGGCAGCATAGTCCAAGCGCAGGTGAACGAAAGAACTGGTCTCGACATCTTCATCGGCGGTGTCAAGCAAGACTTCGACGATCTTCCTACGCAAGACTGGTTTGGTACGCAACAATGTAGTATAACACACACGCAACGACACGCGACACACACACGCACGCACGCATATGGTACACGGCACAATAACTACATAAATGTGTAACAAGAAGATCCTCTGAAAATCGCTGAAGGTTTATGGCGAGAACCACTGTGTGAATAACTAAAGATTATGAACATGATGTCCATATCGCGTTGTTTAAAAATCAGCATCGCTAATAATGCTATCTGAGTGTGTGAATTAATGACACTATTCTCGCTTGCCATCATCAACCAATCCTTCCGTCCGTTTCTTTTTACTTATTATTATTAGTATTATTATGTGTTTGCATATTTGACGAAATGAGTTTTATTCCTTTTTAAACTTTTTTATGATTTTAATCACAGATGTTTCCGTGACGTACGATGCAGCCAACATGACCGCTGACTTCCGTTTTCACGGAGACAACGAATACACTGTAGGGATGAAGATAGTAGACGGAGCATTATATTATTCCTTGACGTGGCCTCGAGATGCAGGTTCGTTAACCAAATGATAGGCCCGCTGCTTTTGTTGCAGTACAGTGCGAATGTTTCGTTCTGTGTCGGCAGTAAAAAAAATTGGACATTGAAATACAAAACATGTATAACACGTAGTGCATCGTTCAACCATTCTGCTTTTTTTATTTACAAATACGTTCGTATTAAAGGGAAATGAAAGGCATTCTTGGTCTCGTCTCCGGCCTCATGCAGTTCGCAAAATACAACAATACCGAAGTATCTACGGACATGTTAGTACGCAAGATTTGTAACTGTATTGTTACAAAAGGTGAATCTATAATCATTTGTTTTATAATTTTATCATTGATTGTTAGTTATCCCTCTGTATAAAACAATTTTATCTCGTACATGACGTATACTTTTATTCTAGACGCTCCACTTGGTTTGCTGGGCAACGCCAATGGGAACGCAGCCGATGACCTACAAACTCCTAATCACGTTTCACTGGCTACTAATGTGACTGCGAGACAGCTGTATGAAGAGTTTGGCCTGTCGTGTACGTTTTCTGAACAGGCTAACGAAATGTATCGATGCACATATTATATTTTATAGAAGAAAAATAAATATTCAACTATTTCATCATCAATAAACATGATAGTCATCTTAACTGGAAGCGTCACGACCGTTTGCAAGGAACTCAGACAAGTTTTAGATCTATAGTAGGGTCTTCACCTCCAATTGTCAATAGCAAAACCACTTTCATTTCGTCTTTTTTATCCAGATGCTGTTTTATTTAGTTTACATATATGTTTGAATTGCTTTCCAAGTGAGTTAATTTATAATTCAGCATTCATTCTAAAACAAGTGTCTTTAGTGAAAACTAAATTCTTTTGCTGTTACTGTTTTTCTTTTGAAGAAAAGATTTCACAATCCTGAAGTAAAAGCAGTCTATCATTTCCGAAACGACGTCTCCCGGTTGTAGTAAATACATATGTGTAAATTCCGATGTAGGGAGGACCGTGGAGGAAGAGTCGCTCTTTAGCTACGAGACAGGATCCAGTCACGCTAGTTTTATCGATCCTTCGTTCGAGCCGCTGTTCGAGCTACCGCCGACAGATGACGCCACTGCGGAGAACGTTACCCGGATGTGCGGCGGCTCGGAAGAGTGTGTCTTCGATTATCTTGTCACCGGCAAGCTTACAATAGCGCTGGCTTCCGCTGACGTCACTCGGCAGCATGAGGCGTTCATTGAAGCTTCGAAGCCAGGTGATCATCTATATTATAAAACAATATTGTTTCTGTCTGTCTGTCTATTTGTTTGTGTACCTCCGCTGGTTTTGCATGCACGAGACTGGCATTTTGTGCGTGATCTAGCGGGCCCATTTGAGTGGTTCGTAGATTTAGATTTGTTTCGAAATTCGTGCGGGGCGTGGGTGGGGATCTCTGTGGTTACATACATGTCTGCTTTCCACCATGCATCGCCGGAGTCAACATCCCTTTTAATTTTGAGCTACTTAATGTACCTCTACAATACGCTGTTTCAACGAAAAACCTGAATATAATATTGTAGGAGATCAATTGTAAATTTGTAACGTTTTTTTCATGGATACGACTGGTCAGGAAAATAGTTTTGAATGCGAAAGTACGAAAATATGTTTCGCAAAAAGACGCTATTAATAAAACATGGCACTTCCAACTTGCATACAGCTGTAATTGTCAGAAGTGGGGGCGGACGTAATTGGTCAAGGCCGCATGATGTGTCCGATTACGTGTGCTACTACGCCACCGTCGAGTATGATCACGGCGAAGTGCTCGTTGCAGTGGTACCACTTGATGCTTACTTCACACTTCAAATATTTTTTATTTAGTCATTTCAAATGCAGTGTTGGGGTCTGGCTTCGTCGCCGCAGTTAGTGTTCAAGCTGTTTGTGCCACGTGAGCAGTACGGGAGTAGTCGATACGTTAACATAACTTATTGACGTCTCTAGCGCGAGATCGAGCGAGATTTTTAGCGATGCGGTTCATGGTGTTGAACGGATTTGGTGGCCTTAATTGCCCAAGCATAATGTATGTGCATTATGCTCATTCACAAAATGTAACAACAATTTACGAAGCTTGACATTCTTCTAAGAACATGTCTCACTTTATATTACGTCGTGACATAATACATACATGCATAATTCTACATGAAATTGTATTTCTTAGGTCCCTATATAAGTTATCATTTAATGTGATTTATATTTATTTGGATCATCCATATATTATTATTAATTGCTAAATACTGTTTTGTTTAAAATTCACTGCGCTCTATTGCAAAGAACAGCTAATAACATATCCCCACATTTGATTTAATCTGATCTGACTCTGTTTAAATATAACACCGGTTGACACTAAACCAGTCAATTCACTTGAATGATGTGGTTAGTTGTGGTAATCTCAATATAACTGCAACACGTATTGACATTATGATATATGTGTTGCAGTGATTAATTGTGGTCGTCTCAAGACTCCGTCTAACGGCACAAAGATTGGCAGCAGTCCATTGGTTGGGTCTGTTGCGACCTTCTCTTGCAACGACGGTTTTCGGCTTGAAGGCTCGGCGGAGAGGACATGCACGGAACAGGGTGAATGGGACGGCACTAACGCAAGCTGTGTTGGTGAGTGTTTGCACGCTGCACATGTATGTTGCATGCACATGATTGTTGAAAATGCAAATTATGAAGCACCGTTTCTGTAATCAGATAAGCTGTGATAACTCTCGTCTTGTACGTCGTTTGTATTCGGTGAAATCACGACAGACAATGTTGAAACTGCATCCACGATCCGCAGTTAGTGTAAAACAATTCTATAGGCGTTAGTTGGGGTGTTTGGTGGTTGAGCCCCCAACATAGTTGTTGTTGCGTTGGAGATAGGTATAGCCCCCCCAATGAATCGGCAATAGGGTGCAGTTCGATGTTTTTGGTGAAACTCAGGGCGGGTGGAGTTGTAATTGTTGGTGAGATTGAAGGAGGGTACAGTTGAAGGGTTCTGGTTAGCCTACTCACCACGTCCCGATGCCTATGAATACGAATGACGAATTGTGTTATTATAATGTCCTGCAGATATAATGTGTTTAATTAATACTGATTTTTCCGCTACTATTTCGACAAGTGCTACTGTAATTGTTTATATCAATATTTGCAGTATCTCCATATAAACTGGTACACCAGCCATAGTTGCCACCACAATAGATCACCATTGCATTTGCAGTACGTCGAACTAAACTGAAAACTGGCACATGAGCTACATTTTCCACCATAATATATCACATTTGCTGTACCGCAACATCAGTCACAACGTTTACCGCAACATCAGTCACAACGTTTACCGCAACATCAGTCACAACGTTTACCGCAACTTGTCCCATTGCAGCCAATGTTGAACTTGACAATGTTGAACTTGACATTTCAGCTGTCGCCAACCGACAGGGAAATGATGGCGGTTCGAACGGACGTTCAGTCTTCATCATCATTGGTCTCTTTGGCGCTGCCCTGGGTTTGCTCGTCGTGGTGATCTCAATCACCGTCGTGCTCACGGTTCGACATCGCAAGAAATAACTCACAGCCTCGAACCAGCCAAGTAAAGCAGACTTGTACGAACGTTTTGTTCGATTTTCTGACACACCCTGTACTTTGCTTGCATCTGTTTATCGTAGAATGAAAATGCGATTGTGTGCGTGTCATTTGCTTTAAAAGTAGACAGTCTGTTCATAGTTTTTAACGTTTTAATCAATACATAACTATGTTGAAGGTATATTACCCGCCAAATTGTGCTTAATAAGCCAGTAACAACGTACGCAATTTGTAAGATACGACCCCGGAGCATGTTCAAATAGTAAACAAAACATACAGTTTCAAAACAAGCTTTTTTGGCAATAATGCAGAGTCGAGCTAAGGTAACCGCAAGATCCTTTGATTTTCACTGATTTCCCATTTTTCAACCCTGCTTTCCAACTTTACTACGCTGGCTAATTCCAGGTAGAGTAACTGACTGCTTCCATTTAATTCCAGGTAGATTAACTGACTGCTTCCCTTTAATTCGTACAAAATGGGATACATCGTAGCCCTGCAGTTCGATTCTATTTGTCCATTCAGTTCCTGTGATTCTCCCTAAACACTACCACTCCACCGTCTTGACACTTAGGGTGAGACTTGCAGGTTTTACAATAAAAAATGTCTAATAGCGTTAATTTGCATTAACATAATATGTTTCACTCACAAGTTGGAGCATCTGTGGCAATATATTTTCCCGCGACACGTGGTGACGCCTAAAGTACATAATGCGTATTTTATTACTTTACGAACTATGTTTATTGGGTTAGTATGCTGTTTGAGGACGTGGTTGTCGGTTACTCCAGAGAGTAATTCATATAGAAGATTGCACTTGTCTTTTTTATTTTCTAATCAACTAAATGTAGCTGCTAAGTTGCGTTTTGTTGTGTTGATTTTAATATACTGTATAACAATCAACTTATACATAAACCTTTAACGTTATCATTATTACGTTGTTTTGTTAAATAAACGCATTCCGTGTTATTGTAAGTTCATACTTGGACTACCAGTATCATTTAGTTCGGTATGCCTGAACTGTTTGTTAGAATAAACAATTCAACACATCAATCATTGATATTTGCAGTCGCTGCCTTATGTATATTACGTTTTTAAATTAATGTATATTTAATCACCATGCTGTAGGGCGAGGTAGCATTATATTTAAAACACCATGTTTTCAGTCGATAGGACGGGGGCTCGAACTCTTGTTGCTGTCTCAACGCTTGGGCAATGTTCTCCACGCGAAGTTGCCGCAGTTCACTTAACAGTAATTGGCAAAGTAGATTGTTGGATATATGATATGTGTAATATTCGTGTTGGCACAGTAATTGCAGAATGGCTTGGAGTCTCCCAGAGAAACCGAGTTGGCGTTGGAATGAACAGGTTTGCCTAAGGACTTCACACCGCTCTATGTAATAACTTGCCTTTTATAACTTGCCTTTTATGTATTTTACTCGATTGTTATGTTTATTGTGTCATGCATATCCAAGGTTGTTTATTTGCGCTCGCAGTGTGTCGGTTGTAGCAAATAACCATGGGTTGGTATCCTTTCTATTTGAGTACCTAGTTGTTTACATCGTCGCTTGCTCCATGGAATAATACATATCCAAGATTGTTCACTTGCACTTGTAATTTGTTAATAGTTATAATATGTAACATTCACAGTATTGTGTAAACCTCTGTACTCGAATGTTACATTGATTTGGTTATTATGTTTTACAACCTGGTTGCTTAAATAAATGTTTCGATTACTCCAAGCAATACTTCATATCCACGGCAGTTCATTTGCGCATGTAATGTGTCGATTGTTGATAGTTATAGTATACGAAGAGTACAAAGGTAAACCGACCATTAGTACTGTCATCAGCTAGGTAGCCATATAATTATTATTTATAAAGCAGGCTCTGTGAACCTATCTGATGGAACAGCGAACACTCGGATCAACAAACCATGCAGACACAGCACTGACTGAGCACCATTATGTTCCTTTGATATGAATTGACATACCCATCACATGACCTGTAGCTAGAAAACGGTCCGTCAAGCCATCAAACAAAGGCTGCCGAACACGTGGAGCGTTCGGACATTCGGTCGTATATTTTATTGAATTTGAAGTTGACTGGAATCTGTGTAGTCTGTAATAAAAATAGCATTGCATTATATCATTAGGTGATCAGTCACACGCATGCACGCACGCACGCACGCACGTACGTACGCACGCACGCGTACACACATACGCGCGCGCGCATACATACTCATATGTGTATACGTTTGCCCCTATACGTGATTCCATTGATGTACACTCACTGTTAAATAGGTACTTCCCACATCGAAGCGGAATAAATTACATCAAAGAAACACGCGTCTACCGTTAGTTCAATCTCCAGGCGGAGATTCGCTTCCAGTCGCGTGGTCACTCCCAAACTATATGGCGAGTATATGACGTGGCGCCTCTGCTTGGGAGTGTGAGAGACACTATGATGGAAGCACAGCATTTCTGATGACGTCATTTATGAAAATCGATACTTCGATAATCGATGTTAACCGAATGATAGTCGTATCCTGCACTTCCAATCAATAAGACGTCGCATCCACACATGTTTTACAGTCTCGTGTTCATAGCTAACTGTTCACGCGTTGAGCGTACCCTCAAAACACTACTGTTAAGTTCAAAACACTACCCCTACGTACGCTCAAAACACTACCCAATTTCCAAACACTACCATCAATATATTATACCAGCGTAAATCAATCGTACTTGGGAATCATTTTGTACACTACGGTCGAGTTCGTAATCATTGAAACTAATTAGCCAACGGGAATAAATAGTTAGTGCGAAATGCCATAACAACATTAATTCAGCTTAATGTCATTATTAATTAGGGCCAAATTTATTATTATAATTAGTTATGGAGAGTTAGGGCTATGTAAAGCATAACCGTTATAACCAATCATACAATAACATAAATAGTAATTAATTGCGAATTGTCCTTAGTAATTAGGATTAGTATTACTTATTGTTGGAGCGAGATGTGATTGGGGTTAGTGTAATCGTTCAAACCAATCAGACGACGGGAATAAATAGTTAGTGAAAAATGTCCTGATTAATTAGGTTAAAATTATCATTAGCTACTGTTGTAGCTATTTATGGTTGGAGTTAGTAACCAATCAGACCATGACAATAAATTATTAGCGTGAAATGTAATTATTAATTAAAATTAGGGTTATTATCATAATTAATTATGTTTCAAGTACGTTATGATTAGGATTAATTATAGTGTAATCATTGGAACAAACTAGACGACGGGAATAAATAGTTAGTTTCGAATGTCATTATCCAATAGGGTTAGGGTTATTATTAATTATTATTAATATTATATATAGTTGGAGTCAGTTATGGTTGGGGGCTAGGCTAATCTTTGGAACCAATCAGGTGACAAATATAAGTAGATAGTGTGAAATGTTATTATTCAATATGGTTAAGCTTATTATTATAATTAGGTATGGTTGGAGTCAGCTATGCCTGAGGTTAGGGTTATATGTATACTTAAATACATATCATTATATTCTTTATAAAATGGTATAGGCATACACGCACTCGCGCACGCACGTAATCACGCACGCACACGCGCATACACACACGCACGCACACATGATCAACAAGGCCATCTCCGCAGCTATTAACGTCTCTCACCTCAACACTATTTTAAATGTGTACAACGGACGTTTCCCCTCGACGTTCCCGCCGCCGGCGATAAAGCAATTTAAAAAATAGAATGACGTTACTCGCTCTCGTGCACTCCATGAACTTATCGCTGACACGACGAGGTTGTTATTAATATACTCTGGTATCAATAGCTTTGTTTTAATCGTTACGTAACCCTTACAAGATACCACCTCCCAATGTAAAGTTTAGTCAAGCTTGTCCGGATACTACACAACCTCCTGCCAAGCGAGACATACTTTATGGATGGCCACTAACACATATAAATTGAAAATTAGGAACAAAATGTAGGGGTAGTGTTTTGAACTTAACAGTAGTGTTTTGAGGGTACGCTTAAAAGACTACGGTAGTGTTTTGAAAGTACGCTCAAAAGACTACCGTAGTGTTTTCGTGGGGTAGTGTTTTCAACTTACTACACCGGCCACATGTGAATGTAACATAAGCCTATGCATAGCTGTCATCTTTTGCTAATAACTTCACTATTTCACATCAGATCAACTAGAGCTTATCACCAATCAATTCGGCATTAGATTTGGAATCAAATAAATGTTGTTTTGTGAAATATATCGATCGACGCTTAGCGCGGCTTCGGTAGCTCGCTCGACACTCGTGCCGTTAATAAATGTTTTCTAATATTTTCTTCGATCTACACAACAAATAATACTGTATTGATAACTTGAGTATTTGTTTACCATTAAAAGTGGATCTTCCCATCGCATTAAAATAGACTGCGCCAGTATAGAAGGGAAAGACTCGATAACGACGAGAACATTTATTGAACAGACTTATCTCAAAACGGAAGTCGAGGCAAGAGAGCGTACAACAGGAACAAGGTATGGAATTAACCAATGCAATCATACAGGAAGCGGAAATGTGATACTTATCCAATATGGCGTGACCACTTTCTTTTCTCCTTCACTAATCTAGTAATAGCACATAAGCTTGTAAGGTTATAACGTGATAGTCCATATGACATACAAATATGCAGTAGAGTCAATATGGGCATATGTCACAAAATATGCAGTAGAGTCAATAGGTCCATGGCACATGTATTATAACTCATAGTCTTGTAGATATGCAGGTTTATTACGTCTGCGGATGGGCCGAGTGGGCCTCACGTTGTCACTGGGTATGGTTGGTGGTTTCGGTAGCGCGGTTGTAGGGGCCTCAGGTGGCGCTGTGATCGTCAGTGGAGCCTCGGGCGGTGCTGCGATCACTAATGGGATTTCGGGTGGAGTTGCATTCGCTTGGACATCAGGCGGGATGTCGTCTTCGTATGGCGGGACGTCTTCCGTGTCATCTCCATCCTCACGATGGCGCGTGGGTATTGTGGTCGACACATGACCGGGTACTAAATAGCACTCGGATAGTCGCACCTTGTATGATGAAGTGCGTAGTTGAGATCCGCTAAATTTGCGAATGTAGCACCAGCTATCTTCGATAGAGGTGACTAGATAGCGGTCTCGAGCTTGCGACTTATTGCGGTCGGATAGTATGTAAACCAAGTCACCGACATGAATTATCGGTACAGGCGCCTCTTTGCCGCGAGGAGCCTTCGACGTCTGGCTGTGTGCGTGATTTTGTAGGCGAGACTGATGTTGTTCAGCGATGATGGCACGATCTAAAATAGGCAACTGCGCGTTGGAAAACTGGTCTCGTTGGAACCATATTTCGCGTGCCGATAGGCCGCGACCGCGGATTCTGGAGTTGTGTTGAGAGGTAGCAATTGCCAGTATAAGAGGTGACACCGGTCCCCCGCAGGGGGCCCGTCGAGGGGTCGAAACTCTGTGCAGAGTCGAGCGAGGCAGTCACGTAACGCGTCATGGCGTTCGCTCTCGATGATGCACGTAGAAGTGTATGAGCTAACGGTTTCGCGGACGACAAATATGAGTTGTCGGTTACGCTTGATAATATCTGCTGCGAACGAAACACCAATCGCTTCGGGAGCGTCGGTCGTTGTTTGTTCGATGAGTGTAGTCGGGATATTTTTTAGTGACATGCATGTATGGCATGCGTCGGTCACTCGCTCAATCGCGTTGTCGATGTCCAATGCGAAGAAGTTGCGACGAACTACGAGTTTGAGTTGGTGTTTTGATGGGTGGCTCAGCTTTAGGTGGATCGCTGTTAGTAAGCCATCTAACACTTGTCGTGGAACTACGATAAGTTCTTTGGTTGGCGCGAATGGTATGTCGCACTTGACAACGATGACGCCGTCGCGAGCCAACGTTGTAGTAGATAAGTAACGTTTTACGTCCTTTTTTGGATGGACGCGTGCCTTGTTTTAGGTGAGCTCTGACGCGCCGTAGGTCAGAGCACTCTGATTGTGTAGAGAGCCATGCGGACCTGCTCGTGAACGGAAGGCGAGTGGAGCCGGATATGATATCTTCCACAGCAACACTCATAACGACAGATTGTTCGATTTGCGATATGAAAGAACATATCTGGCAATGTGGTTCATGGCATTCCGGTGCGTTTCTGCTTGCGAAGTCGGATGGTATGTTTGATGAACCCGCCAGGTGGCGCACTGTAACTTGGTATCGGGCGACAACTGACAGAAACGATTTCACGCGAGGGCTAGATGAAAATTCGCCACGGCATAGTTTGTCAATGGCCTGCACACACGGTTTGCTGTCGGTGAGTAGACACGGCTTCGACTTTGATTGTATGATGTACGGGCTGACGTGTTTGACTGCTGCAGCAATGCCTAACGCTTCGATTTCGCAGGGTAGCCATGTAACTTGGTGTTTCTTTAGTTTGGCGCTGAAAAAACCCGGCAAGACGGGTCTGTCCATTTCGCGAAACGTATAATGTGGATCCGATGCCACGTTTGGTAACCGAACCGTCGGTAACGATCCATAGTTGGTCACTGGGCCGCGGTAATGTGATCGATCTGTTGGTGGTGCTTGTGCTTTTGATTACGATGTCTTCCACGTAGTTGGTGTCACATGCTGTGGTACCACGCACTTGGCAAAAGTGCTCGTTGCGTCCTATTTTCAAGGGATGTGAACACGTGTTTAGTAAACGGATTTTGTCCCCGACTGCCTCGACAATGGCAGGTTGGGGCCAATCTCGGTAGTGCAATGTTGACTTATGATCGTTTCGAGGTTCGATCGCCACTACAAGAACGTCGAGTGCTGATGGAATAGACAGTTCTATGTAGTCGCCTGGCCAAACAGTAGTGGACGCGGGTGGCGCACGCAACACGTAGGCCTGCGCTCTGCGAATCGTGTGATATTGGGAACGGTTGACGTTCTACATCCCGTAGTGTATCACAGTTTCATCAATGCTGATCTGATTTTTGGCGGGACGAACGGATATGTCATTGGTTGTCATGAATGGTGTTCCCGCAAGTACATCGACATCCAAGTCTTTAACGACAAGGGCATCGAGGTGTAGGTCAAGATTATCCCGCGATAACACGAGCCTTGTTTCTCCGACTACATTGAGTGGGGTTACATCATCAGCTTGTCTTGCGAGCTGGGAGCTTTTGGTGATTTTTTCACCAATTGACCTGGCCACCGTCTCTCTAATCATGTTGGTTTCGGCCCCATTGTCGAGGGTAAGACGTATTGGGTGGTGACGATGGAATGCCTTGAAGAATGGAGACTGTTTCGTATTTATGCGACAAGTCGCCGACACTTTTTGTACGTCATTGACGTAGCCGTGATAAGTCCTCATCTACGGTCGGGAACTCGTCGTGGTGTGATATACCGCAACCCACTGTCAGCAGAATATCATCAACGAACGCCAGGAGGCGTTGGAATAGGTCACCGTGGTTTTCGTCTGATTCAAGTTTTATGTCGGCGAAATCTATGAAGTGAGCGCCGCTTGTCTGAAACCCGAAGTGAAGTCTGATTTCCTGCCATATGGAGTTGACGGATGTCGAGTTTTTGACGATGGTATTTCGCGATATGATCGGACAGAAGTTGGCAATCTGCCCAAGCATTAATTCTAAGTGCGCGACTTTTTGTTGTGCCGTTCGCCTAACCAAGCCTGGTGTGTCTTCGGTATCGTCAAGTAAGCCTCTGAGTGGAGAAGTGTTAGTTTTCTTTCCCCATGTTACCTGGTCGAGTAGGAATGGTGCGAAATTCGCGTCCAATGATAGAGTATATTGGAGGTTTTGGCGCCAGCTCTCATATGACGTCAGTGTTTCGTGTTTTGAAAGAGACCACTGTTTTGGAGCTCTTTGTGACTGAGCCATTGTCGCGTTTGACGTGTAGCTCAATCGTGTATGCAAATGCCGGCAATGTTCAATGATAATTACTGCGTACAGAAAGTAAGCATTCGTCGTGCCGTTTGTTTGGCTACACGAGTATCTATCCACTTCAGTAGTGAAAACGCTGCCACCACGCCAGTATAGAAGGGAAAGACTCGATAACGACGAGAACATTTATTGAAAAGACTTATCTCTAATACAAGTCGATCTTTCGTGTGAGGGGCGCGCGATGCCCGTCGTTAACTGACATTTTGCTAAACATTCTTTTATTTTCGCTGTTTGTTATTCCACTTTACATGATCGAATATGTTTTACGTATACTGTAACATGTATGTGTTATGTCATAAACGATTATGGAATTACGAAATATAGTAATTAGAGAGTGTCTGCAAGCATACCGATCTCGAGTCCCTTCCCTATCCGTAACGCGCTGAGCTTCGGTGTCGATTGTTGGAGATACGTAACCGTCAGGAGCACGTGCGCTCGTGTCGTTCTGTCTGTTTACGTTCTATATAATTTATGATATATATATATATATAATGCACGTGTGTGCAACTGTAGCGGCAACCCGAAGCCACTAGCTTACCTTTTAACATCAGAACTGCTCCGTCGCGACGCCAACTCCGATTATGAAGATCACAAATATATATATATATATATGCACGTGGTCAGGAGTGTCTGCCTCATTAGCGTACATTTATGCCCTTATCAGCTGGATATGTGGTCCTAATCACAAGCTTAAATGGACAGACCTTAATGCATTTAAATCATTTTGGAATTATGTACAAAAGAACATCACAGCGAAGATAGGATGCACGGTTTTAACGCAGTCGCAGACGCCTTTTTGTAGTTTTCTATATTCGTAAATATTTCATCCAAGACAACTTTTCTAATAGTTTATTGGCACAAATTTAACGGAACACGTGTTAGAGATTTAGCCCATATATATCTTACGGAAGAATTTGATCTTTTTGGTGAAAACAACAAAAACGATTGCACGCACGGTTTGTGCCCCTAACGTTAATGGCGTTAATTATTAAATGCTGAGAAAGGTCTTAAAATATACTTTTCATATGCATTAAACACAATTCAAAATAATGAAATTTGCAAACAAATCACGTAGAAACGTTGCAATTATTTATTGAGCCATCTGAACTTCGTAGAGTTTCATCAGAATAATCATCAGGCTGTACCACTTATTATATAATTCAAATATTGAGGTTATCGTTGAAAATGTTGAGCAATGGTAATGCAAAGAACTGCATTTTCTGCACGCGTATGGTCTGGCTTGGCGCAACTCCAGAATGGCGGACAAACTGCTTACGTACTTTCCTCGAACAATGTAGATAGCGCGCGCTGCGCCATCTTGTATTGATATACGGTAGTAGTAAAGGAGGTTAAGTACCGCGCGCACCTGTCGCGTCGCGGTGCAAGTGCAAAGTACCCGGATGTAGGTCAAGGTCAAAGGTCACGGTCAAGTACCCGGATGTAGGTCAAGGTCAAGTACCCGGATGTAGGTCAATGTCACGTGGCACCACCTACCGGAATTTTTCGGAACTAGAATAGCACGCCACCTAGCGGATGTTTTCGGAACTAAACTATTTCCCGCCAAAAATATAATCGCGCCCCCCTGGCGGATAGTTGGTGAACTAATTATTTCCCGCCAAAACCAAAATATCGCCCCCTGGCGGATAGTTGGTGAACTAAAATTATTTCCCGCCAAAACTATGGAAGCGCCCCCTGACGGATAGTTTGTGAATTAAAATAGCTCCCCTGGCGGATAGTTGGTGAACTAAATCAAGGTCACGTGGCGCCCCTACCGGAATTTTTCGGAACTAAAATAGTGCCCCCTATCGGAATTGTTCGGTACTATACTAAAATATTTCCCGCCAAAAATAATTTCCCGCCAAAACTAAAAACATCTCCCCCTACCGGAATTTTTCGGAACTAAAATAGTGCCACCTGTCGGATAGTTGGTAAACTAAATTATTTCCCGCCAAAAAATTATTTCCCGCCAAAACTATAACAGCGCCCCTGCCGGATAGTTGGTGAATTAAAATAGCTCCCCTGGTGGATAGTTGATTAACTAAAACAGCGCCCCCTATCGGAATTGTTCGGTACTAGTTATACAAGTGGTATCATATTGTGGACAAGTTGTAAATTAAATGTTCTAGTACTGCAAATATTCGTGTCTCTTGCACGCTTGCGTGCAATAGAGCCCCCTGACGGGTACATCACGAACTACAAACATCATCCCCTAGTGGACAAGTGAGCGAACCACATATGAGTACTGCAAATATTCGTGTCTCTTGTTTTTTCTCGTCCATAAACACCTGGTGGATATATAATCAGCAACTGAAAGCACCCCTGTTAGATAAGTGGTGAACTAAAAATTGACCTTAGCGGATAGGTCATGAACTACAAGTGGTGTCACCTGACGGACAAGTTGTAAACTAAATGTTCGAGTACTGCAAATATTCGTGTCTCTTGCACACTTGCGTGCAATAGAGCCCCCTGACGGATACATCACGAACTACAAACAGCATCCCCTAGTGGACAAATGTTCGTTCGGTACGACCCCGTGACCTTTATGTTCTGTCGAACTGTTATAAAAGACCTGCGTCTGTTTTTTATGGTCATTATATCTTACATTTTGGAAGATGAACAACATGACTAGTGATGACGTCCGACAAGGGATTTTGCTACCGAAGGCGCAGCCTTCTCCGGCTACGGGACCACTCGACCTCTCGACCCCGACAATCAACCCGGATCACCAACCAACGACCAGTTCAACGACCAGTCCGACGATCAAACCAATTTCGTCTCTGTCATCAGCTCCGGCAATCAACCCAACCATCAACCTGACATCGTCACCTCCGACGAAGCGTCAGAAGCTGTGGCCTCGTTATACTTGCTGTATGTGTGGTAGTACCTTCAAGTATAAAGGAAATTGGCCCGCTCATGTGAAGCAGGGCTGCTGTCAAAGGAAGCAAGATAAACAGCGGCGACGTAAAGAACAACTTGAACAACAGCTTGAAGAACAACTTGAAGAGATAACAGTAAGCTTCAATTTTTCATAGTGTTCAAATGGTATTCATGCTATTTTGTTAGAACATTTTCAGAAGACCATAATATTATATTTTTTCTTATATATATATATATATATCAGTTGAACATTCATTACTAAGCTCATCTCGTTACTGTTTCAGCGACAAGAAAAGGAGTGCATCGCTGCTGCTGACAGTGTTTCAACTACCTCTGCGTCACGAAAACGTCGACGGTCACTGTCATCTTCAGCATCACCATCTGTCAACCGACCACCATCACAGTTGTACCACGATAGTACTATGCCTAACGTCATCCTCAAATCACACATCACGTCCATGAAC
>JAHLWY010000433.1:0-83575 GCA_020002185.1 Paraescarpia echinospica
GCACAATGGTTTGGCAGTACTGTTAGTTGGACATCTAATTTACAATAACTGGGACATTGTGAACTAAACCATGTGGCTTCATCATTATGTTTGTTATTAGCATATTTGACTATTGTAATTCACATTTTCATGTTGCTCTTGAGGATATAATGAAACTTCTGAAGTATCTACATTGGCATCCTGATTGATATCGTATCATTTTAAAGACATGTACTATTAGTTGTTAAGCACTTTGTTGTAAGCAGTTGACATATTTTTTATGCATTGCTTACGCCTCTAAGAAATCCTATCCAGCTTCGATCATTTAGTTCTGATTTTCTTATTTTTATAGAATGAATACCAACATTGAAACTATGGCTTTCTATGTTGCTGCGCCGACACTGGCATTTGCTCCGTCTTCGTGTTAGATCAGTTAATATTTCCGCCATCATTAAAAAACTTGCCTATGTAATATTACATATCCACATTAGCACCGGATACTAATATGCACGATACAAAATCTATCAAGAAAAAAACAGAACAAAAATGAAGACAACGAATCGTTTATTTCCGTACAACATACATTACCACGAGTCTCCGCGATTTCGTTTTCTCAATCAACAGTCATTAGTCTGAATGAATCGAATCTTTCGCAAAAGCAGACGACGGCTGAAAAGTTCTGACAGACTCGTCGCGGTCACATTGCCAACTCTGAAATCAAGGTTTATCACGCAATGCGAGTTCTTGTCAATTGCCAAATACACACACACACGCGCGCGCGCACGCACACACATACACATACACATACACACTCGCACGCACACGCACACGCGCGCACGCACACACACACATACGCACGCACGCATGCACGCACCACATACACGCACGCACGCGGGCGCTATTTCGATTTCATATAGTCACTATTATAAAGAAATATATTCAAACGTACTATGTCATATGCACAATTTATGTTTCACGCGCGCAGAAAGAAGAAGAAAACACACGTAACATGCGTGAATAATGACATGGTTGTACGTGGCCTATCTCGCTTGTGTTGTTGCGCGTTTGCACTCTTTTGGATCGTCTGTCTCTGTGTTTACTTACGTTACTTGGCGACACACATCTTCAATAAGTTTCCTGCCAGTTTGACCAGAATGCGGTTCTTGCAGCAGTATCGCACCCACTTCGGTCTTTTTATCCATCTGGATACGAAAATAGATTCGCGTTTGTGCATAGTGTGTGTGTGTGTGTGTGTACTTCAGTTAATGCGTGCGTGTTACCATAGAACGAAGTTTTCAAACTCGCAATAATAAGTATCGTGATATTTCGAAGCGTAATTTCGTCCATCAACAATTGTAAGCATTTAAAGGAAAACCAAGGGCATCTTTGGGGTATGTGCATCTAAAAGAGTTGACACAAAGTTACCATTAGCAACTACAATCAATAATATTATCCCAGCAGTTTGTTGACGACACAATTTAAATTGCACAGACAGCGCCATTGTGATATAAAGCCTGACATCACCAATGACTACTCTTTACCAATTCGCCAGTGAACTAATTGAGAATGTTACTCTAGGTTGCGTCGCCGATTTAGTTTTGGTGCTGTAACTACTAACATGTTAGGTCCGCATGGTGCTCTGTGTGGCATTGTAACAGTTATTACAAATGTAACTACTAACATGTTAGGTCCGCATGGTGCTCTGTGTGGCATTAGAACAGTTGTTACAAATGTAACCACTAACACGTTAGGTCCGCATGGTGCTCTGTGTGGCATTATAACAGTTGTTACAAATGTAACTACTAACATGTTAGGTCCGCATGGTGCTCTGTGTGGCATTATAACAGTTGTTACAAATGTAACTACTAACATGTTAGGTCCGCATGGTGCTTTGTGTGGCATTGTAACAGTTGTTACAAATCTAACTACTAACATGTTAGGTCCGCATGGTGCTCTGTGTGACATTATAACAGTTGTTACAAATGTAACTACTAACATGTTAGGTCCGCATGGTGCTCTGTGTGGCATTATAACAGTTGTTACAAATGTAACTACTAACATGTTAGGTCCGCATGGTGCTCTGCGTGGCTTTATAACAGTTGTTACAAATGTAACTACTAACATGTTAGGTCCGCATGGTGCTCTGTGTGGCATTATAACAGTTGTTACAAATGTAACTACTAACATGTTAGGTCCGCATGGTCCTCTGTGTGGCATTATAACAGTTGTTACAAATGTAACTACTAACATGTTAGGTCCGCATGGTGCTCTGTGTGGCATTATAACAGTTGTTACAAATATAACTCTGCATCGAATGGAATACGATAAACCAACATATGAACTGGCATATTCATAATACATACTGTGCTGCTAACACAAATCCAGTTAGAAGCAACCCCCTTCCGGCACGGGTCCATTCTCTCGACACATATCCAACGAATGCTTTTTAAACGGTTGATGACGTCACTCACTTGTGGCACCAGCGAAAGCGTCGCCACCATCCACAGGGATACTTTATTTTCTTTAAGTTGACCCACTTCAACTTGCGACACGGAGGTTGCGGTAGGGTGGTGTGGCAACCACCGCAAAGCAAGTTTAGCACTGTGGGATATACATTCAATTGATCCATTATTCAATTTTTTTTTAATTCAACATTATTGTAACATGGCAGACAATGTAAAGAATGCCTTATACCAATCGGTTTTATTTTAATGTGGAATACCATTCAAAATACACACTAGATGCATATCAGGGCATCGTAACAATCAAACCTTGCACATTGTATTTATATATATACATACATACATACATACGTACATACATACATACATACATACATGCATACATACATGCAAACATACATACATACGTACGTACGTACGTACGTACGTACGTACGTACGTACGTGCAAACACACACACACACACACACACTGATCGAAACTGTTCACTATCTCGATCAATGTTGACATCAGCAAACATAACTTTAAAAAGAAATATTGTTGACGTACCACCTCTTTTCCCTCGCTCAATCGTTGGTTCTTCCTGGCCCTCAGAAAGCCGTTCATCGACGTTTGCTTCAACGGCTTCCAACTCCCGTCTCACCCGATCCAGCTCATACTCTTCGTTCTTCTCTACTTGTGCTGCCTCATCGTGTTCAGCCTCGCTGTGAACCACAGCCAGGAAGACCAGCAAACAACAGATGACGAAGGCGCATATCGGCCGCATCGTTTAGCCTTCCCAAACGATCAGAGAGAGACTTGGTAGATCAACAAGTGTAATATTGTAGATGATCAATGTTTAATGCAAAAACTATATCCTATGTTATGTTACAACATATCTAAGTAATGTCTTAGTTTTTTCATAGACTAGTCAGACATGATATGTATACTACAATAATATAATTTGACCATAAACTTGTAAAGTGTGTAGCTATACTTCGCCAGTGTAATATGTATGTCAACATGTCAACAACAGAGAAAACGACTAGCTACTTTGCATGCAACACCTCCACAAAGAAACTAGAAATGATATTTCTCTGTAACAAGACCAACCTTCGTGATACGTTTAGAGACGAAGCCTGTTTCGTTGCAGAAGACTTCTGCAGTTGTATAATCAGACCAGGTGACGATGGCAAAAGTTCACTGAAGGTCCATTTATACAAGGAAACACCAACACACGTGACATTTCCGAGAAAGTACATTGGTGAATCGGTGGTATTTCCCATACATTGGTAATTCCAGAGGGATTTCCCGTCTGTAGAATATTGGCAGTTGTCCAATGTTGCCCAATTGATAGCCATGTTTATTATGTAGATATAAATCCGTTATAAACACCATCATTCAGTAGAATCCATACTTACCCTGTTAGTGGTTGATATAGTGGTTTGAGATTGAGGTCTATCTTAGCAAGATTCTATAGACCCTTTGGTCACTTATTGTCATAATAAACATACTAAATATACAGTTCTAAAGATGATTATCAATTTGTAGAATGACGCTAATGACGTTATTTCTTTTTTATACGTATTTGTGGCTCGGATAGCAGACATTTGTGTAGAAATTCACAAGAAGAATTAATAGACCATTCTATTTGCGATGCCAGTACTTTCTACAAAGCAAGGGCCTCATCACCAAAACAACGTATTCTATGATTCGATAATGAAACATAATAGCAGTGAGCTTAAACCATCCGTTCTGTAATTAAAAACATAAAACAACCCATTGATATACTTCATCACAAAAGTATTAAAGTAATAAATCGCAGCGGCTGTCAAAATTTAATGCATTGGTACATTTTGACACGCATAGCCTAACCAATAAACTGGTCATATGACTACATATATAAATAGGTTGTGCGTGCTAAATGATCGTCCTCGTTTAAGCTGGCTCGTGTTCAATCGGCACAGTCAAAAGTATCACGCTGGGCGAGAGACATACCGATGTGTCATCTATGAAACATATGTTAACCGCAGTGAAGAAATACCTATAGTACAACACATCTACGTTTTTATCGACGTTTGATGAAGATGAAAAATGCTCACATCTCAGGCTACCGTTTTGTTCATAAAGTTCAAAGGTATGTTTATATTCTTACTGTGTTCTTAAAACTTTACCCTTGGCATACATGCTTACACAACCCCTCCAACTCCTCGTGGAAGCATTCTGCCTCGCTGTAATCACAACGCGAAAGTTAATTATTTGTATAATCCAAACACTGTTTACATTCCTTCACTACATAATTATTATAGTAAACTTGAAAAGAATTCGAATTTATGTCATCTGTTTATTCCGTTTCTCAGCCAAATTGTAAATACAGCGCGGGTGAAATGCTTGGACACAACACTGACGACATCTGAAAGCCTTAGAGCAATATCACCAATGCTGCTTACGAAAGATATTGTAAATCATTAGGCAGGACCGATGAACTAATAGCAGTGTCCTCGACAAAGGCTCACGTGTCAAGCATTGAAACAACCATCATGCAACAACAGTTAAGATGAACTGGCCATGTAAAGCGCAAGTCTGACACGATATTGTCCAAGCAAGTTTTCTATTCAGAGCAGAGTCGTGGCAAACCATCTAAAGGAAGATAGTATAGTAGTTATAAACACGATCTTAAAACGATGTGACATTTACCAAAACACCTACGAATCTATCGCGTACTAAATGCGGTCGATTACTCAAAACGGCACAGTCATTCAAAGCAAACAGACTAACAACTGTAGCCAAAAAGCTTGAGGCTAGAAAGATTAAAGCCATGAAAAATATATAAAAAACACCCTCACCACATTCTCGTTACTCATGTTCTCACTGTGGCAAGGAGCGTCAAGCACAGTTTGGACCGATATGCTATATACGAATACGCACCATCTGACACCAATAATCCATAGAAAGGACATTTTCGTTACGAGAGATTGCTGCTGATGATATAATATGATATATACCTCATACGACTACATATGTAAATTGGTTGTGAGTGCTAAAGTCAAGTTAACGTTACACGTACTCATGCTCAGTGAGTATAATTAAATGTGTCCTGTATGACTTGTTATTTCTACTTTAGTAACTGCAGAAAGTCAAGACAATGTATCTGCGGCAAAGTGTGCCGATAAAATGTGTCCTAATTTTAAATGGTCGAAAGCACCAGATTATAATATCCGTGAATATGTAAAGAGTAGTGCTGTATATCTGGACAAAGTACTAATTCCAGAATCATTAACATGCGCTAACACTACTTCCTCAAATAGACAGCATATATGTGACATTGATAAACTATTTGATGACATAAGCACTGCACTTCGGGAATCAGTACATGCATAAAACATTGTGTCAAGATTATATTATACCCGGTTGGAACGATTATGTAAAGAAGGCACATACTGAAGCCAGAAATTCCTATATTCTGTGGCGCAATGTGGGAAAACCCACGCATGGCCCACTATGTGAACCTGTGCGAAGAACTAGTTTACATTTTAAATATTTGCCCAAACAGTGTCAATAAAGAGAAGAAACGGCTCGAGCAGATGCCATGACTAAATCCATGCATATTAAAGATACAGCTTCTTCTGAGTAAAATGTATCCAAAACGTACAAGATAATTATACCTAATGTTTCTACTGTCAACGATGCTAGTAACCTAACCCGTCTTCCATATTCACCATATGGAAAACACATTTTGAATCACTGTTAAATAATATCACTTCAGATGTAAATATGCAAAATGCAAAAGAGCGTACACACAATACTGGGAATGTGTGTATCGTCAATGATATACACATTACACCTTATATATATATATATAAATATATATATATATAATATTATATATATATAAATATATAAATATATATATATATATAAACTTGATGTTTTGTTTACAATATGAACGACAGTGACTGTATATATATATATATATATATATATATATGTACATTATATTTATTAATAACTACAAAAAAACTATGACTAGACCGCCTCGTTTTAATGGCAGATAATATATACGGTTTGACCCCGCATTTGTGGTAAAGAGCATTTAAGTACGAGATTCGCCGAGGATGTCTGATGCCGATGATACACATGTTGTGTACATGTTACCTTTGCAACACTGATCAGTATATCCTTTAATACGTCGTTGTACATCATAGAATATGTTCTCTTCTGTTAAGACAATCGTACGTATTGTACACGTATCTAAACTACCGTATATCTAGTATTCATGAATAGCGTTCAGCTATGTCAATAATTCACAAGTAATAATCTTGTACACGTTAAAACATGTCGGTGCACGGACGCAACATTTCACTGGGCTACGTATATTCAGCACCCACTGCGTAGTAAACATTCTTCTTGACGTCACGCGTACACTTTAGAGACGTATGGCTTTCTTCCGCCAGGTTCTAAATGTCATCAACCTGGGAAAACACAGTATTGTCAGCCATAAATTTTAGACACTTGGTAAAACCCAGCAATGTTTTAAGACGACTCTGATTAATTTGATCATTGCATGTACAGGTATTGGTCAGGGAGCATGTGTGATCACGTGGGAATTTAGTAACGACAGCAAATCATCAGCCTACTTGGCTACTTGGCTAAAGGGGACCCCAAAGGAAAAGGAAACCTGTCGGCTGTCTGGGAATCAGTTCAATGTTAAGCTATAACTTTAGTAATTATGAAAAAATTATTTTGCCATTTAAAAAGAGTAGATAAAAGAGAATAAAAAATGTTTGGAATGTTTTGTACGCAGAACCCTCGTTGCCATGGTAACAAACAAAATGGCTGCCACAATGCGAATATATATTGATGTGTTATGTTGTCTATATAATCAATAGTACGTTACTTAATTATAGAACTATCATGTTGACGTAATGAGCCTCGTGAAATTGAAGACGAGAATTTATTCCAAGATGGAGGATCACATGTGCTGGCGCCACTGCGCATGCACCAAGTATGGGCGTTGTATGGAGAGCCAAAGTGGTATGAAATCACAACATCTCCCTTCGTTAAATAATAAACAAAAAGTCTTGTAACGATAACTATAATACTATTAATTAAGGTTCATTCGATATGCAAGTGTGCGGTAATATGGCTGTAATTATAGGTCCAACCTATTTGGCGGCTTGCTCACTCGACTGGATCGCCTTGCCTCAACATGTCGCGTGTGGCAGGATCGCACTGGGATGTACAGACACTTGATCATCTGCGACGCCGTCATCTACATCATCGTTCGAGGCTTGTTCTTTCCATGTTTCTTGTGTATTAATCAAGTGCTGCCGATTGCGTCTGTATGCGGCGCCTTGTTCTGTCAGGATGTTGTACGATCTGGGCGATCTCGCCTTGCTGGTGACCTTGGCCAGGTCCCACGTTTTCCGAGTCGGATTCAGCATTCGCACAGTCTGTTGTGGGGATAGAGGTGCGAGTTCCGTCGCCGTGCGGTCATGGTATGCCTTATATCCATATTGTCGTTGTTGCAGATATGCATTTACATCTCCATTCGAGCGTGATGAGACTGTAGGTAGATTTGACTTGTATCGTCTTCCATTAAGAAGTTCGCACGGGGATGGCAGGTTGTGGTCGATTGGGGTTGTCCTGAGGCACAACATCGCCAAATGAGGGTCACTGCCGCTTTCCTTCGTCTTTGTGAACATTTTTTTTACTGTTTAAACTGTCCGTTCTATTAACCCATTCGACTGCGGATACAATGGTGAGCTTGTGACGTGCTCAAACCCGTATATCGCACTAAAGACCCGGAACTCTTCAGAGCTGTATTGCGTACCGTTGTCAGAAACCAGTCTTTCCGGAATTCCATGCTCGTCGAAGATTCCTTTAAGATGATTGATAACAGTGTTAGAGCTGATGTTGCTCAGTTTTCGTACGATCGGGAACTTGCTGTAGCAGTCGGCGATTAGCAGATACTCTGTACCGTTCCAATGGAATAGATCGGTAGCCAGAGTGTGCCAGGCGTGTTTTGGCACGTCGTGTGGGATCAGTGACTGTTTCGTGTTGGCAACTTAGTGTTGCTGGCATGGTGCACACGACTTGACCATTTCGTCACCTTTCAGCACCAGCCCGTCTTCAACACTCAGTTCGTCTCGGAAATTCCAGCAGGGCATCAGGTGCGCCGGGCATTGAGCTCTGTTCTCTGGCCAACCGAGTGATATGATTTCACGCAGCGCATATAAGGTGTTGTATTTCGTTGTTTCCTCGCGAATTTCCACGATACGAGTTGGGCTCGCGTTCAGATGCATGTGTACTTCGTGCACATATAGGTCGAGACCTTGGACAGGTCCTGTGTTGCATGGGTTTACCCTGGAGAGTGCATCTGCTAGTTTGACATCACTACCAGGAACGTACTTGATGTTCACGTCGTACTGCTGTATGCGGAGTAGCATACGTGCCAACCTGGGCGGGGCAGCGATCAGATGTTTGCTGTAGATAGACTCCAGCGGTTTGTGGTCTGTGTGCACTTGCACGTGCCGTCCATAGACGTATTGGTGGAACCGCTCAAGTCCAAACACGATGCCCAGCATTTTGCGCTAAATGTTGGAGTAGCGACTTTCTGTTTCGTTGAGCGACTTGCTGGCGAATGCAATGGGGCCATTGTCTTGCAGCAGTGCAGCACCGAGTCCCCTCTTTGAAGCATCCACTTGAATGATGAGCGGCTTAGTACTGTCATAGTATCGGAGCACTTCACTGGAAGATATAGTCTTCTTCATGTCAGAAAACGCAGCATCGTGTTCTGGTCCCCAGTCGTAGGGAACGTCCGTCTTGCACACATCTCTGAGTGGCGCCGACAGTGTAGCTAGATGTGGGGTAAATCTTCCCAGATAGTTCGCCAATCCGAGAATGGTCTGTAGTTCCTTGACATCTGTCGGTGCTGTCATGTTGCATATCGCGGTCACCTTCTCTGGGTCTGGTTCGATGCCCTCTGCACCAATGATGTTTCCAAAGAACGGAATGCGTTTGCACCGGACGACCATCTTCTCATTGAAACGTAAACCGGTGGCTCTTGCTCGTTCCAGTACTGATGTCAGATTCGCATCGTGATCGCTGCCATCTGACTTGTAGCCCACAACGACGATGCCATCCGATATGCCGGTAACTCCGGGTATGTCGCTAAACGTTTCGTCAACCTTTTTTTGGAATACATCTTGGACGCAATTCAGCCCAAATGGCAACTTCATGAATCTGTGTCGCCCGTAAGGTGGTTGAAGGTTGTGTACCACACACGAAGAAAGCTCCTACCAGGAGCTTTCTTCGTCCAGCTTGATGTTCCAGTACCCACTCCGGGCGTCGAGGATAGTGAAGAACTGTGCCCCATTGAGCTTCGGGAGCACATCGTCGAGCATTGGTGTGAAGTGATGTGGTCTTTTTATTGCCTTGTTCAGGTCTTTTGGGTCCAAGCATAATCGAAGCTTTCCGTTTGGCTTGGTAACACATAAACACGAGTTCACCCAGTCTGTTGGGCGAACAACTTTGGCTATGATGCCCAGTTGGACGAGTGTATCAAGTTCCTCTTTCAGGGGTTCGTGTAGTGCTACTGGCACACGGCGTGGAGAGTGCACTACTGGCGGCACAGTTGGGTCGAGTGTGACGTGGTATTCCCCTTCGAAACACCCAATTCCATCGAACACATCTGCATAGTCGTTCAGTATTCGTTCTTTTGCCGCTTCATCCCCTTTCGGCCGAATAGTGCAGGCGGGCACAGGTGCTGTGGTGTCTGTGTGTCGTTCCGCAGTAGGGCCGATGTTCATGGCGTAGTTCAATGTTACTAGCTTCAGAGCTCTGCATGTCGGAAGACCAATGATAGTAGGTCCACTTGATTTCACAACATTAAACGTGCTTACTACTGATTCGTCTCGATGTGTAACTTGAAGCTTGCATGTGCCATAGTGTGTAACCGTATGTCCTCCGTATGCAGTGATCCGCATGTTAGATGGATGCAGATTCGTGGGAATGCCATCTTGCGTTACGTTGCAGCGTGGAGACATTGTCTTGTAAGTGGTGAGTGGTATGACGTTTCCTTCGGCACCTGTGTCGAGCTTGCAAGTGAGCTGATCTGTGCACTGCGGAGACTGAACTGTTAATTGCACTAGAGCCTGCGTACTTTCGGTGTTCCCAACGTTCCCTGTGTGTTTATTTCAAGCTTGTCGAAGTACAGTTCACTCTGGTTGTCACTGCCCTTCGTGTTTTCGAGGTTGTGTGTGCCTTGCTTTTTTGCCATTGCCGGGCGGGTCGGCCTTCGTGCTCTGGCGTCTTTGGCACTGCCATTGCACATCTTTATCCAATGGTTTGCCTTGCCACAGCCACGGCACGTAGACCCGTATGCGGGACATTCTTCGAGGGCGTTTGTATAAAACCGCCCGCATTGTCTTTTACAATGACCACAGTGACCGCTGTCGTACTGTTGTACTGTGCGCCCTGTGTTTTGCTTAGACCTCCCATCCTGTGTTGTGCTGTAGTTGGCTGCACTCTGCCACGGTTTGCGTTGTGCCTGTGGTCTACGGTTGCTCATTGCATGAGTGTTCGATTCGGCTCTAAGGTTTTGTAGTTGCTGTTTTGTAGCTTCTTCCATTCTGGCTATGTCAATGGCTTCGTCTAATGATAATGTTTCGTCTCGTTGGATGAGTTTTGACTGTACACGCTCCGAGTTAGTGCCAAATATGAGAGTGTCCAGCATGTGTTCATTGGTATCTGCATATTTGCATTCTCGTGCCAAAATGCGTACTGTTTTCATAAATGCATCAACATTTTCCCCATTTTCTTGTTTGATTGATCTCAATTTGAATCTAGCAATTCTGAAGTTGCTTTTTGGGGCCACGCATTTTTCGAACCGGTCCCAATACACCGATAGTGTATTTGACTCGGTATCAGATAGGTCCCATGTGCTAGAAACTTCAATGCCTTCCTCCTCAGACCATAGAAGTAGTTATTTCACTTTCACAGTTTCAGTTTTTTCAACAAGGGGACCTTCAAACATGAGTTGGCACATGGTCTTGAATTTTGTACTGCCTGTGGTACATTTGTCGACGCCCAGTCCGTTGTTGGTGCGGACAACCCAGCCATTTCCGCCATGATGTCGGTACAGTTGTATGCTTAGCCGTAGGCTTGAATCGTATCTTTATTTATTTTAATGTTCAATGACAATGACCATATTATGGTCTAATAAAGAATGAAATTCCTCCTACCTTGTCTGCTGGCGTTGGCATACAGGGTTTACATTACCCCTCGACGCTAATGATTGCATTCGGATTTCAATGACAATGTTTATACATTGTCTTCGCTTCTGTCAGTTTGGCGTTCGGTCTTGACTCTTGTCGACTTGAGTTGGGTCGCTGCGCTGCCACTGCGACGTCAATCTAAATTCTGTAGGCCTTGTGTTTCGTCCGCGCTGACACCATGATGTGTTATGTTGTCTATATATTCAATAGTACGTTACTTAATTATAGAACTAACATGTTGACGCAATGAGCCTTGTGAAATTGAAGACGAGAATTTATTCCAAGATGGAGGATCACATGTGCTGGCGCCACTGCGCATGTACAAAGTATGGGCGTTGTATGGAGAGCCAAAGTGGTATGAAATCACAACCTATATATATATACCGGTAAATTATATGCTTTATTTTTAATAAAATAAATTGTCGAAGAAATCGATGTTTTTTCGTATATTAGGTCCTATATATAATATATAAATTTCAGTGCCTGTCCTTCCTTCTGTCTGTATGTATGTATGTCTGTCTGTCTGTCTCTCTGTCTGTCTGTCAGTAATCGCGAGAAAAAGTTTTGTTTCCATAATATTGACATTAACATGTAGGGTCTGTGTATCTTCATGCAAGATCAACATTGCGTCATTATATATCAACTATCAGCCGCTAATCGTGCAATGATCGGAGAGGATGGCTTTGCGACGGACTATGCTTGGACAGGGTTACAATAACTATGGATTAAATCATTATCAATTATACATAATGGTATCAACGATATGGGTGGTTGGAAGTATTGTAACATATGGTTGTATAATAATCATGACAAATATCAAGTTGTATCGCCGAGGTAATTTCCCCTGCAGCAGAACTACATATAAGCAAGCCAACGTGTCCATTCTACACATGTGACGTGTGGTATGGTTTGACGACACCAACGCGACACTGCAACATGAACGATGGAAATGTTGCGATTAGCAGAAGACAAACTCGTCCAAGAAACAAGACAGTGCCAGGTGTACTGGTCACGGACATACGATGTGTGTGGATTTGTTCTCAATAACAACACTTCAGTAGACATTGAACTGGATATTGTTTTGTAATCGAGTCAGACAAACCTGGCTGACACATGGTTTTGTAATTATACCGTATAGATAAAAGACAACCCTGTTGCACAATAGTTAGGCAGTACTGTTAGTTGGACATCTAATTCACGATAACTGGGACATTGTGAACTAAACCATTTGGCTTCATTATTATGCTTGCTATTAGTATATTTTACTAATGCAATTCTCTTTTTCATGTTGTTGCTCTTGAGGATATGAAACGTCTGAGGTATCTACATTGGCTTCCTGTCCGATACCATATCATTTTAAAGACGTACTATTAGTTATCAAGCACTTTGTTGTAAGCAATTGGCATATACATATCCATTGCTTACTCCTCTAAGAAATCCTACCCAGCTTCGATCATTTACTTCTGATTTACTTATTTTCATAGAATTAATACCAACATTGAAACTATGGCTTTCTATGTTCCTGCGCCGATACTGGCATTTGTTCCGTCTTCGTGTTAGATCAGATGAACATATTATCCGCCATCATAAAAAACTTGCCTATGTAACATTACATATCCACATTAGCACCGGATACTAATATGCACGATGCAAAATCTATCAAGAGAAAAACAACAACAAAACGAAGACAACGAATCGTTTATTTCCGTACAACATATATTGTCACGAGTCTCCGCGATTTCGTTTTCTCAATCCACAGTCATTAGTTTAAATGAGTCGAATCTTTCGCGGATACAGACGACGGCTGAACAGTTCTGGCATATTCGTCGCGGTCACATCGCCAACTCTGAAATCAAGATTTATCATGCAATCAGTGCGCGTTCTTGTCAATTGCCAAATAATAGCAAAAATGTCCACCCCATTTGGCGCTACGTAAGCTCAGACGCAAAGACTGTTTCTCGCTGTAGAGTAAATGACGTTTGTTATAACTTACTTTTAACACACACACGCACACACGCACACACGCACACACGCACACACGCACACACGCACACACGCACACATACACGCGCGCAGAAAGAAGAAGAAAACACACGTAACATGCGTGAATAATGACATGGTTGTACGTGGCCTATCTCGCTTGTGTTGTTGCGCGTTTGCACTCTTTTGGATCGTCTGTCTCTGTGTTTACTTACGTTACTTGGCGACACACATCTTCAATAAGTTTCCTGCCAGTTTGACCAGAATGCGGTTCTTGCAGCAGTATCGCACCCACTTCGGTCTTTTTATCCATCTGGATACGAAAATAGATTCGCGTTTGTGCATAGTGTGTGTGTGTGTGTGTGTGTACTTCAGTTAATGCGTGCGTGTTACCATAGAACGAAGTTTTCAAACTCGCAATAATAAGTATCGTGATATTTCGAAGCGTAATTTCGTCCATCAACAATTGTAAGCATTTAAAGGAAAACCAAGGGCATCTTTGGGGTATGTGCATCTAAAAGAGTTGACACAAAGTTACCATTAGCAACTACAATCAATAATATTATCCCAGCAGTTTGTTGACGACACAATTTAAATTGCACAGACAGCGCCATTGTGATATAAAGCCTGACATCACCAATGACTACTCTTTACCAATTCGCCAGTGAACTAATTGAGAATGTTACTCTAGGTTGCGTCGCCGATTTAGTTTTGGTGCTGTAACTACTAACATGTTAGGTCCGCATGGTGCTCTGTGTGGCATTGTAACAGTTATTACAAATGTAACTACTAACATGTTAGGTCCGCATGGTGCTCTGTGTGGCATTAGAACAGTTGTTACAAATGTAACCACTAACACGTTAGGTCCGCATGGTGCTCTGTGTGGCATTATAACAGTTGTTACAAATGTAACTACTAACATGTTAGGTCCGCATGGTGCTCTGTGTGGCATTATAACAGTTGTTACAAATGTAACTACTAACATGTTAGGTCCGCATGGTGCTCTGTGTGACATTATAACAGTTGTTACAAATGTAACTACTAACATGTTAGGTCTGCATGGTGCTCTGTGTGGCATTATAACAGTTGTTACAAATGTAACTACTAACATGTTAGGTCCGCATGGTGCTCTGCGTGGCTTTATAACAGTTGTTACAAATGTAACTACTAACATGTTAGGTCCGCATGGTGCTCTGTGTGGCATTATAACAGTTGTTACAAATGTAACTACTAACATGTTAGGTCCGCATGGTCCTCTGTGTGGCATTATAACAGTTGTTACAAATGTAACTACTAACATATTAGGTCCGCATGGTGCTCTGTGTGGCATTATAACAGTTGTTACAAATATAACTCTGCATCGAATGGAATACGATAAACCAACATATGAACTGGCATATTCATAATACATACTGAGGAAACAAGAGCATTTTGTATTGCAAATGATGGTATGTAATAACACAATATATCACAGTTCTGTTTTTACTGTGTACTGCAACAATTTAGTTACTAAACTTAAACGTGCTGCTAACACAAATCCAGTTAGAAGTAACCCCCTTCCGGCACGGGTCCATTCTCTCGACACATATCCAACGAATGCTTTTTAAACGGTTGATGACGTCACTCACTTGTGGCACCAGCGAAAGCGTCGCCACCATCCACAGGGATACTTTATTTTCTTGAAGTTGACCCACTTCAACTTGCGACACGGAGGTTGCGGTAGGGTGGTGTGGCAACCACCGCAAAGCAAGTTTAGCACTGTGGGATATACATTCAATTGATCCATTATTCAAATTTTGTTTAATTCAACATTATTGTAACATGGCAGACAATGTAAAGAATGCCTTATACCAATCGGTTTTATTTTAATGTGGAATACCATTCAAAATACACACTAGATGCATATCAGGGCATCGTAACAATCAAACCTTGCACATTGTATTTATATATATACATACATACATACATACGTACATACATACATACATACATACATGCATACATACATGCAAACATACATACATACGTACGTACGTACGTACGTACGTGCAAACACACACACACACACACACACACACTGATCGAAACTGTTCACTATCTCGATCAATGTTGACATCAGCAAACATAACTTTAAAAAGAAATATTGTTGACGTACCACCTCTTTTCCCTCGCTCAATCGTTGGTTCTTCCTGGCCCTCAGAAAGCCGTTCATCGACGTTTGCTTCAACGGCTTCCAACTCCCGTCTCACCCGATCCAGCTCATACTCTTCGTTCTTCTCTACTTGTGCTGCCTCATCGTGTTCAGCCTCGCTGTGAACCACAGCCAGGACGACCAGCAAACAACAGATGACGAAGGCGCATATCGGCCGCATCGTTTAGCCTTCCCAAACGATCAGAGAGAGACTTGGTAGATCAACAAGTGTAATATTGTAGATGATCAATGTTTAATGCAAAAACTATATCCTATGTTATGTTACAACATATCTAAGTAATGTCTTAGTTTGTTCATAGACTAGTCAGACATGATATGTATACTACAATAATATAATTTGACCATAAACTTGTAAAGTGTGTAGCTATACTTCGCCAGTGTAATATGTATGTCAACATGTCAACAACAGAGAAAACGACTAGCTACTTTGCATGCAACACCTCCACAAAGAAACTAGAAATGACATTTCTCTGTAACAAGACCAACCTTCGTGATACGTTTAGAGACGAAGCCTGTTTCGTTGCAGAAGACTTCTGCAGTTGTATAATCAGACCAGGTGACGATGGCAAAAGTTCACTGAAGGTCCATTTATACAAGGAAACACCAACACACGTGACATTTCCGAGAAAGTATATTGGTGAATCGGTGGTATTTCCCATACATTGGTAATTCCAGAGGGATTTCCCGTCTGTAGAATATTGGCAGTTGTCCAATGTTGCCCAATTGATAGCCATGTTTATTATGTAGATATAAATCCGTTATAAACACCATCATTCAGGATATAAACATAGAGTCGTTCGCGGGTGAGAATATATGTATTGAAATTACCGTAATACCAATGCTTCGCCACCTAGATGCTTTACGTTTTGTGTTTACATATTATATGTTTTTATACATGATGATCGAGTTATTGATGGTAGCAAAGGGATATAAAGATAAGCCAAGGTGGTCAAGTTATCATTATATAAATAAATACTGATTAATAACTAAATGTAATGGCAGCATGATTTAATTTGGCAATAAAAGAACAAATAAAATTATATCCGTAAAAATATCAGAGGTTCTAAGGGAACAGAATGTTATTTAGAGGCAGAATATTTAATTTTCCACGGTAATCAAAAACATACAACACTAGTCATTTACATGGCCTTCCGATTCGGATGGCGGGAAATACTACCGCAAATTACGTACGTTAGTTATTGGCGCATTGCTGCTAATAGTTGTTTTAATGAATTGATTTTGTGTTTATGTAGAATCCATACTTACCCTTCTAGTGGTTGATATAATGGTTTGAGATTGAGATCCATCTTAGCAAGATTCTATAGACCCTTTGGTCACTTATTGTCATAATAAACATACTAAATATACAGTTCTAAAGATGACTAATCAATTTGTAGAATGACGGTGATGACGTTATTTCTTTTTTATACGTACTTGTGGCTCGGATAGCAGACATTTGTGTAGAAATTCACAAGAAGAACGAATAGACCATTCTATTGGCGATACCCCTACTTCTTTTTTAAATCAAAGGCCTCATCACCAAAACAACGTATTCTATGATTCGATAATGAAAAATAATAGCAGTGAGCTTAAACGATCCGTTCTGTAAATAAAAACATAAAACAACCCATTGATATACTTCATCACAAAAGTATTAAAGTAATAAATCGCAGCGGCTGTCTAAATTTAATGCATTGGTTTATTTTGACACTTATATTCTATCCAATAAACTGGTCATATGACTACATATATAAATAGGTTGTTCGTGCTAAATGATCGTCCTCGGTTAAGCTGGCTCGTGTTAAATCGGCACAGTCAAAAGTATCACGCAGGGCGAGAGACATACCTATGTGTCATCTATGAAACAGATGTTAAAGCAGTGAAGAAATACCTACAGTACAACACATCTACGTTTTTATCGACATTTGAAGAAGATGAAAAATGCTCACATCTCAGGCTACCATTTTTTCATAAAGTTAAAAGGTATGTTTATATTCTTACGGTGTTCTTAAAACTTTACCCTTGGCATACTTGTTTACACAACCCCTCCTCGTGGAAGCATTCTGCCTCGCTGTAATCACAACGCTAAAGTTAATTATTTGTATAATCCAAACACTGTCTATATTCCTTCACTACACAATGATTATAGAGGAGGGCACCTCGGACGGCAGCAATTGCCGTTAACTTGAAACAGATTCGAATTCACGCCATATGTTTATTCCGTTTCTCAGCCAAGTTGCAAATACAGCGCGGGTGAATTCATTGGGCACAATACTGACAACATATGAAAGCCTTAGAGCAATATCACCAAAGCTGCTTACGAAAGATATTGCAAATCATTAGGCAGGACCGAAGAACTAATAGCAGAGTCCTCGACAAGGCTCACATGTCAAGCACTGAAGCAACCAACATGCAACAACAGTTAAGATGAACTGGCCATGTAAATCGCACGTCTGACACGAGACTGTCCAAGCAAGTTTTCTATTCAGAGCCGGGTCGTGGCAAACCGTCTAAAGGAAGATAGTGTAGTAGTCATAAACACGATTTTAATTCATCTTAAAAAAGATGTGACATTTACCAAAACACCTACGAATCAGGGGCCGGTTTCATGAAGCGGCTAACCACGTTCTTAACGCTATGATGATTGTCTTAGTAAATTACGTGATTTTTTTAATATAAAGGTGCCGTCACACGATGCAACTTAGTCGCATGCAATGGTTGCGCGCAACCTAGTCTCCCCGTATGTTGGTACCATTGCATGCAATACATTACACGCAATTGCATTGCATGCAAGTTGCATATTTAGAACATGTTCTATGCCGTCACACGATGCAACTAAGTCGCTGCAACCATTGCATGCAATGGTTGCAGTTAGGTTGCATCTTCACTTGTACTGCAACTCGCTTGCAACAGATGTGTTCATACAGTGCGACCTGGTCGCATGCAATATCCGACGTCACTGACATTATGGCTGCCGTCATGTCGTCTCGCCGAGCTGCGAGAGGAGGATCCGTGTGCATTGAAAAATTTCATCCGGATGGACGAGAACGGTTTCAATCGCCTTGTAGAGCTGGTTTCCTCGCACATTCAGAGAAAGGACACCAATATGCGTGAGAGCAGTCAACCAAGAGAAAGACTTGCTATCACCCTCTGTCTGCAGGAAGTTGTGTAGCGCCACACACGCTTTTGTCACTGTTGTGGCTCTCTCGGGATTGAGGGACATGGTTCTCCCCAGCACACCAAACCTGTTTACAAGGATGCCAAAGGCATTTTCTACGACTTTCCTTGCTCTGGACAGGCGATAATTAAAGATCCTCTGTGTCTCATTCAAGTTCCTGTGTGGGAAAGGCCTCATAAAGTGCTCTTTGAGGCCAAAAGCTTCATCACCCACCACAACGTATGGCACTTCTTTCTGTCTCCCTGGCAGTGATTTGACTGGTGGAATAGTTAACGTATTCATTTCCAAAGCATGTGATAGAGATGATGCAGCATAGACGCCCGCGTCACTCGCTCGGCCATTAGCACCAACATCCAGCAGCAGAAATCTGTAATTGGCATCGACAACTGCCATCAGAACTATACTGAAAAAGTTCTTATAATTGTAATACACAGATCCGCTGTTTGCAGGTGCTCGTATTGCTACATGCTTCCCATTCACAGCGCCAATGAGATTCGGGAAGTTCCATTTGTTCATGAATTCTTGAGCGATGGCTTCCCATTCTTCATGTGTTGATGGCACCTGTTGAGAGAAAAGGAACTACTTAATCGCATTACACCTTATTATAAAACACAACATATAATTATCTCAGAATAATAACTTTTTACTTGAGGCCTGCAATGTGTATTCTTTTAATTATTCTAGCATTTAACTAATGCTATCGTTTCGATGGTATAATTTCAGGATGATCCAGACAATGACGTTTTGTTCGAGGAGTCACTAACACCTGATACTCAAACTGACGCGGAGATGGCAGAACATACTCCTGACAGCCCAGGTCAACAGGCAGACAACGAGGACATAGAAGACGACAGAAACCGAGAGGTAGCACCTACTCCTTCGACGTCAACATCTACCAGAGATACTCCAACCAGTGCAAAGAAAAAGAAGAAGAGCGACCAAGTCAGCGAATCTGCATGTGAAGCGCTAGGCGCCATAAAGAACTATGTCACTCATAAGAAGGCCAAGATATATACAGATAATGATGCTGATGCAGCTTCTTTTGGCCGCTTAGTGGCCAGTTACTTAGTGCAGATAAAAACAACTTATTTCAGAAGAAAGGTAGAGCTTGACATGCTCAAGATGCTGTATGAAGTCCTGGAGGAGGATGATGCTATGTGTGAGGTTGGGTTGAGAGGGAATGAGAGGGACTGGGATTGGTAGGAGGTAGAGGTAAGGAAGTATCTCAGGATAGCAAAGTTGAATATGGTTATGCAAATAAAGTTCATTGTTCTGACATGTATGAGTTCTTTTTTCTTTACTGTTAAAATCCAATCAGTAGTCCCTGTTGTATTACAAGTTTTCATCTACAACCAGACAAAAACTGTTATAGCTGTTTTGCACAGCTGTATTATAAATTACGTGATTTTTTTAATATAAGCAAACATACGTTTATGCAAACACTTGACGCTAAGTAATTTTAAGTCTTCGTGAAACTGGCCCCAGCTGGAGCTCTATCGCGTACTAACTGCGGTCGATTACTGAAAACGGCACAGTCATTCAAAGCAAACATACCAACAACAGTAGCCAAAAACTGTGAGGCTAGAAAGGTTAGAGCCATGATAAATCTAAAAAAACACCCTCACCACATTCTGGTTACTCATATGTTCACTGTGGCAAGGTGCGTCAAGCACAGTTTGGACCGATATGCTATATATGAACACGCACCAACTGACACCAACAATCCATAGAAAGGTTAACTTCGCTACGAGAGACTGCTGCTGATGATACAATGCTAGATCTATGCATGTTTTTAATTTTCGAAACTAACTACCTCATACGACTACATATATAAATTGGTTGTGCGTGCTAAATGATCGTCAAGTTAACGTTACACGTACTCATGCTCAGTGAATATAATTAAACGTGTCCTGTATGGTTGAACACATGTACCATACAACCGATCGGTATCCGCTGTCAGAGACAGTTTTAGAATCGCACTCCTTGCTTGGAATTTCCATTCAATGGGTGTGACTCATTTTGACATATCACGGTATAATTCAGTTCATAACATTAAACGGTTTCTTTATTGTTTTAGTACACGTTACTGCGCTTCGCATATTAGCCTGGCAAGCCTACTCAACTTACCTGGGGAGAATTCCGCCACGTTGCATGAAAGCTATTCATAAATGTAACCCATTTTTCCGTATATACACACACACACACATACACACACACACACACACACACACACACACACACACACACACACACACACACACATATATATATATATATATATACAATAAATTTGACATTTACACATCCTTCTGTGTCAGACTCTCATCACGTGATCAACTAGATCCAAAGATGTAGCCTTCCGGTGTCCTACTACGTAGGAAGGCTACGTTGTTGCTGGCGATTTCAATGCTGCTTCAAACACTCCTTTTGTAGCGGAGCTACTTGATATGTGTGACACTATTGGTCTGGTAATCTCAGATTATAAAAATGTTGTCGAACTTGCAAAACTTATACTTATGTGAATGATGCACACAATGGTACCTCGTGGCTAGATCACTTTATTTGTTCGCATAGTGTTCACTCAAAGATTACTGACTTACACATCTCAGATAATTGCACTAGTTCGGACCAATTCCCTGTAGGACTTGTTATTTCTACTTTTGTAACTGCAGAAAATCAAGACAATGTCTCTGCGGCAAAGTGGGCCTATAAAATGTGTTCTATTTTTAAATGGTCGAAAGCACCAGATTATAATATCCTTGAATATGTAAAGAGAAGTGCTGTACATATGGACATAGTACTAATTCCAGAAAGAATCATTAACATGCGCTAACACTGATTGCTCAAATAGACAGTTTATATATATGAAATTGATAAACTATTTGATGACATAAGCACTGCACTTCGGGAATCCAGTTTTGACACTACCAGTACATGCATAAAACATTGTGTCAAGATTATATTATACCCGGTTGGAACGATTATGTAAAGGAGGCACACACTGAAGCCAGAAATTCCTATATTCTGTGGCGCAATATGGGAAAACCCACGCATGGCCCAATATGTGAACTCTGCATCGAATGGAATACAATAAACCAACTTATGAGTTGGCACATTCATAATACATATTGAGGAAACAAGAGCATTTTGTATTGCAAATAACGGTATCTAATAACACAATATATTACATTTCTATTTTACTATGTAATGTAACAATTAAATAATTAAACTTTAAAATGTTCTGCTAGCACAAATCCAGTTAGAACCAACCCCATTCCGGCACGGTACTATTCTCTTGACACACAACCAACTAACGCCTTTTAAGAGGTTGATGACATCACTCACTTATGGCACCAGTGAAGGCGTCGCCACCATCCACAGGGATACTTTATTTTCTTGAATATGACCCACTTCAACTTGCGACACGGAGGTTGCGGTAAGGTTGTGTGGCAAACACCGCACAAGTCTCGCGCTGTGGGATATACATTCGTATGATCCATTATTCAATATTTTGCTTAATCCAACATTATTGTAACATGGCAAACAATGTAAAGAATACCTTATGCCAATCGGTTTTATTTTAGTGTGTGCCTAGCTATTACTATTCTTTGATTAATTCCGTTCACGGATTCCGAGGTAGTATTGTAGTTCCAGAAGTTGATGGCTACAACATGTAGAATACATGTTCTAGTACAAACTACGAGTTATTTCCTTACTATCAGTACAACTTACATATCGACTACATATGGGACACGTACATGGATGCGACTGTTGCAGAACAATTTAGCGGCAAACGAAGAACAGCTTTGTTATTGCATTCGTTGGGGACTAAAGGACAAAGGCGATATTCGAAGTTGAAAGAACTCGACAACTACCCCGCTGGCGCAACGGAATTCGAAAAGACGAATCTGAACTTGGCAAACGAATACAAGCTTGTCAAAAATAAACGCGCTGAAAGTTACACGTTCCGTAGACGACCACAGTTGCAATTCGAGTCTGTCACTGAATATATTGCTGCACTACGAGACCTTGCATCTACATACGACTTCGGTGACTTTCTAGATGATGCTATCTGCGATCAGCTGATTTAAAAAATGAACAATCACAAAATAAGAGAGAGGCTCTTGGCTGATGAGAACATTGACATAGACAAGGCTAACGTAGTGGCAGTGAGACTAGAAAGTGCGATCAGAGATGCAAAAAGTATGGAACCTCATTGTGACAACGTTGCTAAAGCGGTTAACGCAGTAAAATACAAGAAACACTATGCACGAAATCAGAACACGCACCGCGAAAAAAAAACACATCCAGTCGCACGCAAAGAAGTGCTTTAGGTGTGGTTCAAAGCAACACCTAGCAACATACCCACAATGCCGGCAATCTGTTCTCACACTGTGAACTGTACGAGAGCGACATATCACCCAGAGGTTAAGGGGGTACACCCATAAACATTCGGGGGTATTTCAATGCAACACTGCACTAGCGCTAACGGAGGAATACAACGTTTGCAGAATGAAGGCATCATCGAGCCAATTGAGGCTTCAAAGTGGGTTTCACCAATCGTGGTGGCGAGAAAACCAAATGGCAAAATAAGCATGTGTGTCGATGACTAATCAAAGTGATGTGAAGTTGCATACGAAACTGAGGTAACAACTGATAAGATGATCCAGTTCTTGGATAATGTGTTTGCTAGAGAAGGCTTACCTGAGTGCTAGTAGTCACAGACAATGGAGTGCAATTGACATCTAAAAAATGAAGGACTTTCTTGAGAGCAATGGCATAACTAACATACTTGCATCGTTGTATCACCCCCAAACTAACGGACTTGTAGAACGAATGAATCGTACTGTGAAGGAGGGTATTCAGATAGGCAAGTTAGAGGGCAAATCACCTTTTCTAGCTACACGGGAACGACTAAGGGCGTATCACACAACCCCAAATGGTCTTACGGGTAAGACCCCGTTTGAATTGCTGAGGGGCAGAGCTGGAAGAACAAAACTGCATATAATTCCAGTTGGCATGATGCCCTTTCTGCAGCAGTGACTGGTTTTTCTCAAATGTCGGATTCCTCTTTTTTCTTTTTACACAAATATATCAAATCTACTTGGTGATGTTGTTTGTGTAACGATGATGTGTGTTTTCTAACATTTGGTAGATATTATTATCACAACTGTCATCTTCCAAGGCGGTGACGGACACTTTTGATCCCCCAATGAATGTATCCGAGTTTTGGTACAAACTATTTGTGGAGTTGGTTGGACGAAAGAGTGCCAGCATATTCCTGGCTTAACATGCACACAAGTGATGTAATCAGCGAGAGCACAATCAGTGAATCAATATAGTAATTTAAAAGAAGGCAGTCTTTTCCTAGTTTATAATTAATTAATTAATATAATGTTGTGACGAATATAATAAATAGGTTTAAGGTATGCTGTCCGCCAAAGTGTGTTTAGTAAGCGCGTACCAACGTTCGCAATCTAGAAGGTACTATCCCGGAGCATGTTCAAATTGCCAATAAAACTTCATTTGAAACCGGATGTACTGTTATACATCCAGTTTCAAAAGAAGTTTTATTGGCAATACTGCCTAGTCAGGGTAAGTTAACTGCAAAACCCCTTTGAACGATTTCCCATCTTCCTACATCCAATAATAAAATCTTTACTGTCGCACATTAAAATGGCAATAGTAGAGATGTTTTTTAAATACAGAAATTTCCGTAATGATACGGTCGACATCATCGCCGTCTAACATATTGCATGTCTTAAGATCATTCCTGATGTCTAACATTTCCGATAATACGTTCACGTTCGATATTGTTACCTTGGACAAACCAGTCTGCTACACACGGCCAATATCATACGGAGACACTGTCCCATAACTATCGATGTGACATGTGCCGGTAAAAGATCGCATTTGTAATTTGGCGATCAGGCACCATCAATTACTGATTGGTATATTTGCCATTATTAGGCACTCTACTGGCCATTCGTCTATTCGTGACAACACATTATTGTTTGTTTTCAGTTCAAAATTAAATTATGTCGAATATAGTTGGCGCTTGGTCGTCACATGTCACTTTTATGCTGACTGGGACGCCGTAGTTGTTGTAATTGATGCATTAAGTCGTTACCTTTAGTATAAGTATGAACTGTGTGATGAACAGTGGAATCTTTCAAAGCATCTATAATTGACTGATGACCTATAGTGAACCTGAAGCAACTATTTTTAAATTTTTTGGAAAGAGAGCTTCTAGTAGTTCGTGGCCTGACCTTAATAGTCCTCGATATCACGTAAAGGAATGGGGAAAGATGGTTCGGAAGTTAGGGGCTTCAATCTACGAACGACCAGTAACACAAGTGTGTCAACAAAACGTCGTCAACACAGTGATTCATACGTATTTTTTTATAAAAAGTCGTTGCCGTTGTCCTATTTGTGAATCCAACCTGTTTTCAACATCACCACGACGTTGAAATCAGATGACGAAACGACGTGGGTAACCGACGTGGTACAAACTATCAAATCCAACCCGTTTTCTACACCGCTACAAGGTCGAAACATGACTTTGAAACAACGTATAAACATGACGTCGATCCAACTTTCAAATTCAACAAGTTTTCGACATCGTTACGACGTTAAAACACGACATCGATTTAACGTCGAAACATGACATTTATGCAACGTTGAAACTTGACATTGGGCCAACGTGGAAATCTGACGTCGAAACGGCGTCAAAACATGACGTACATTCAACTTTCATATACAACTAGTTTCCAACATCGCTACAACGTCTGTCGTGACGTTGAAACAACGTTTTTCCCACGTCATTTTGCCAGCTGGGTAGCCGGTAACGTAGATTGTTTTGGGTTGAGGAAATAAACGTTTTAACACGGCAGTTGAATTGACCCGCTCTCAACATGGGCAGAAACATTTGGTTAAGCGTTTAGTGCATCTATGTAATGTGATTAAAATGCCGTGAAGACGTTGCACGAAGTCCCGAAGAGATATTTATTCAAAGGTGTTCATACGTGGTGAATTATCGCCCAGACAACGCCCACAACTGATGCGTGACGGCTATCCCCATTGTCAAAGCCGCGTAGCCAAAGTCCAGCTTGGCTATACAGCTTCACGCGCACAAACAACAAACAATCACCGATTGGGGCGGAAGTCGCCGAAGACGTGCACGGGGTCGAGGCCGCGCAAAGACAGTTCATCTAGCGATGACCCTATTACGGCTAAGCTAATGGATATTTTGACAGATAAACATTTTGTTGCGAACGTCGCCGAACAAATCGCAGACATTCTCGCCCTGAAACTCAGCGCGCGTCTTGAAAAGCTAGAGAAATAGGCTTCTGTACTCACCAAAAAGGTGCAAACGCTGGAAGAGAAGGTGGAAATGTTGGAGACGGAGGCGGTCTTCCGAACCTCCGCATCTCCGGCATTCCGGAGACAACAGATGAACTCACAAACAACTTAGTCATCAACACTATAAGAAAACTGTGGTTTGAAGACATTGGTATCAATGACCTGGAAAGAAGTCACCGCCTAGGTAAAAAGACAGACGAACGTGGACGTCCCCGAAAACGAACAATAATTGTACGTTTTCGTAGTGAGGCGGTGAGAGACGAAGTGTACCGCCAACGCACCAAACTGAAGAACCATAACCAGCACCATCGGGACGAACATATATACATAAACGAAGATTTGACGTCTAAGAGAGCAGCACTTGCTTCCAAAGCAAGATTCCTCAAGAAAGAAAAGAAAATCAATGATTGCTGGACATATGCAGGAAGAGTTCTTGTCAAAACAGACGTTGGAACAATAAAAGAAATCCTTTCTGCAAAGGACCTGGGTTTATATTAGACGGATCTGTGTAACGGCACTATTGGGACCAAAAGACTTAAGTACACACTGAGTGGCTCCGGACGTTATTTTGAAACATTTTCGGATCATTCGAAGTCGCTACTACTGTGCCTCTGAACTGTCCAAGTAAGATACTATGATTATCGGGGTAGAGACTGCAACATATATTTGTTACAACTTACTATGTCATCACTGTATTATTATTGTATTATTATTATATAATTATTATATACTTATTCTTATTATATAATTATTACTATGTGCTTCTTAACCTTTTTAGTGACACATGGTATTTATGATTATCGGGCCAGAGATTGCAACATGTTAGTTACAATATATTATGATATCACTATACTATCGCATTATTCTATAATGATGAGGGTATTTGAAGTCTCCCCGAAAATGTTATTTTGAAATAACCTTTGATCTTTCAAAGTTGTTATTATTGTGCCTATGAACTTCTAAATGACCATTGGGCCAGAGACTGTAATGTACTAGTTACTACCTATTATGTTACCTTTGTAATATTGGATTATTCTATAATTAAGAGTTGTTTTATTTTGATACTTTGATATTTTTTTCAATCAAATTTGCTATTACTGTGCCTTTCAAGTTTTTAAGTTGGCATGTGATATTATGATTATCGGGCCATATATACATATACATATATATTAATTTCAACTTATGTTACTACTGGAATATTGCTTGATTCTATAATTATGAGATTTTGTTTTATAATTCAAAGCTGCCTTTAAACTTTCAAAGTAGCTTATGATAGTATGCTTGTCAGGTGGTCAGATGCATTTAAATGCGACTGATCCAATATTTGCATTTGAAAATGTGGAGCCAAAACTATTTGCATTTGCGTTTAAATACATTTTGAAAGTATTTAAAAAATCATATACTTTTCAAATACTTGTCAAATACTTATAGCATTTAATTATGTCAATGAAAACTGTTATCACAGCTGTGCTTAATTAAATTGTTGCTTGGTATAGAGAGTTGATACAGGTCACTCATGTTACTTATGTGATCACGGAGGCATGACATTCACTGAGAGAAAACTGGCCTTCCTATAGCTATTTTGATAGCTGACCAACTGCATGCTTTGATCATTAACTCAGCTTTAACTTGGGTTATTATCATATGGATGGTCTGTGTATCAGCTGGCCTGCCACAGGGTTAGGTTAGCAAGCATTTAATTAACAGTGGGTGGCTTAATCTAATTTTATTGGAAGACAATGCATCAGTGGGCACAGGAAATGGAAAAGAGGATTAACCTGTCACAGGGGAACATTTTTAGAATGTGTGACCAATTATAGCATGGTACTTTGACTCAATGAACTCCCTTAAATCTAAATAAACAATGGTCAAGTATAGCTCTTTTTTGTCATTATTTATTGAGCACGAGAACGTCAAGAGAATTAGAAAAGTATTTAAAAAGTATTTGAAATACTTTTGAAAAGTATTTGCATTTGAGAAAAACAAAATGTATTTGAATTTGCATTTGAAATGTCAAAAGTATTTGCATTTGCATTTCAATACTTTTCAATGTATTTGACCCCATGTCTGACCAGAGACAAAACCAAAACCAAGAGATTCAAAGAAGAATCACCGGCGGCTGGACAGCATTCGCCAAACACCGCAACATCTTCAAGGGTAACTTTGGAATCTGCTTGACGAGACAAGTCTTCAACTCATGCGTACTTCTAGCGATGACATACAGCACGGAAACATGGTAACTCACCATCCAGGCAAAGAACAAGCTAGCAGCCGTACAAACAAAGATAGAAAGAAGTACGGGTATGTTAAACATTACATATCGGAAGAGAAAAACAAACAGCGACCTGGGCAGGGCACATCAGGGGTCTTAAGCATGAACCGAGACAACTAATAGTCTGAGACAATGCCATTGTCCGAGACAAGAAACGTCGGGACTTCTGCCGTCGCGAAGTTGGTATGCATGGACCGGACGTTAGACCGAGACAATAAAGTCAGAGACTTTAACGCGATTGTCCCGACGTTTGGTGTTGGGCTAATTTTAGACGAGGGGATCCCGGGAAACCCCAATAGTTGTGCGAAGAGCGCAGGCGCCTCCCGTTACTTCCTTCCGGGTAACATTCGTGCGATTCGAGTTGTAAATACGGAGCTTAGAAGTATCATATTATTTACCCTGATTTTACGTTGATCCTCATGTTTTACAAGGTAATAGTGGACATAACAAGGGAGGGAGTCAGACATTGACTCCCGTATTCCTCTCCCTATTCCTGAGGTATCTGTCCATGTGTCCTTTCTTGCTGCAATGTTGGTTGACATTATCATGAACGCTGTCGCTGTTGGAGTGTTGCTACCTCCCGTAAGTGATTTCTCTAATCCATTTAGTCATAGTGACAGGTCAAAATACGTGTCACTGAAATATATTCACGCTGTTAGCCTGTTTTAATATACTGTCTGGTCTTCCAGTGGTTCAAGTGATATGTTCTGGCCAAAGAGTGATTTATACAGCGCAGACAGGACGCACGGTTTTTGATCTAGTCCTACGCGTCTTTGAGTAAATTACGATATTTGGATTCCGCCTGTCTAATTTCGTAAGAACTTCACTCAAAACGATTTTTCTAACAGAATAGAAGGAAAGAGGCACCACTCCGCTGTTTTTAGTGAAGCCGGCATGCAACAGCGCCATCGGACGGCTATCTAGGATAACTACACGGTGGCACAGAGACACAACAGTACATCTTGGTGCAGCGCACCGAATTGTTCCATTTCTAAAAGAAAATGTCCCAATAAGTGTTTTTTCGGTTTCTGAAAGATGCTGAAAGGTACAAACAATTGAACATGGTTGTGTTATAGATCACTGTTGACATTCTTTGTATTTTATAACTGATGAAATAAATCGAAGATTTCACTTGCTCAACGCACCCAGCCTACGCCTACGCGCAGGCTACGGGTACGGGTACACTACACTACAGACGAATTGAATGTTCACCTATAAGTAACAACAGGTGGAGGAAGACAGAGATTAGCAAGTTGTTTTTGTAGTTTACGTAAACTGTTTAGGGCGTTTGTGATCAACTATAATCTAGATAATTGTGTACTTCAACTGGTGTTATGGGAATGTCAATAAACAGTGCCGTTATTTGAAATGGACGAGAATCCGTTACGACTATGAATTAGGCCGTGTTCACACTGCGTCCGGTTCGCGTACCGTTCGCGTCCATTCGACTTTGCTACTAACAACTGAGCCGACGCGAACCGTTTGCGAACCGTTCGTCGTGTACACCCTGCGTCTGGTTCGCAAACTGTTCTGACCCAATTACATGTAGTTAACTCGTGGCATGTCATTTGTTCGGGTCACGTGTCAATGCTCAAAGCGCTGTACAAGAATCTAATAATGTAAAACATTAAATGTACGTGATATATGAGCACATAAATATAAACTTAATATAATCATTATAAAAACAGTCAAATAATTTAATTTAATTTATTAAAATAAAATAAAATTGCTATATGAATATTATTAAAATATATGAGTTAATTTATGTATATATATATAATAATTATTGTAATATTTACATATATGCAATCATGTGTAGACAAATAAAGTATGAGTTTAGCAGTAAAATGTCCAAGAGAGTAAAATACGCAGATTGCGCGTCATTAGCGAACCGTACGCGCCCACTAGCGCGTTCACATTACAGAGACAAGTGGGTGCGTACCGTTCGCGTCCACTGCAAACACATCGAGAGGTGGTCTGAGCGGATCTGACGCTCCCGACGCAGCGGAACAAGTGTGTACACGGCCAACTGGACGCGAACCGTTGGCGAGTCCGCTAAAATTACCAGTGTGAACACGGCCTTAGATGAACAGCGTTGGTTTGGACATCAAAGTGGTCATATGTGACCAAGGGTCGAATAATCGAAAAACACTTGAGGCACTTCTATGAGTCTTTCTTTCTCCAAAACGAAAAAAAGATCTATATCATGTACGACCCACCTCATCTGCTAAAACACGACGAACAACCTCAAGAAAACAGGCTTCAAAAGAGATGGGAAAAGCATTGAGTGGAGCTACATTCGTTAGTTTTTCCTGATCGATTCCAGAAATGCTGTGCGATGGCTCCTAACCTGCCACACATTGACTTGCCCCCGTTTTCGGCTTTCCGAGTTAAATATGTTTGGGGAGGGGGGCATTTAAGTATGTCCATTAAGTAGTGCCTATCGCTCGCCTATTGAGGAGATATAAACGAATATCATGAAGTTATATTGGTCAGAGCTAATTTGCATATTCATGCGACAAATATGGTTGTAATGGTTGATTATATTCTACTGCAGAGCAAAGAGAGCAACTACAGGGAAGACGGGGACAATTGTTCTTCTCATCCTCAAGTCTTTCTGCACTGCTTGTCAACACATCGCCGCCGATGAAGTGGATCCTCTGCCCGTTTTCTCTCAAACAGGATAAATGACCAGTCTTTTTTTTAACGTTGAGACGGAAGACCTCTCCATTGAGGAAGAAAACACCTTGACATACATAGCAGAGTACATGGCCAGGAAACTGCGTGAAAAATATGTCAGCAATGTCAGCAAACCCTGATTGGTCCACCAACAAGTTCATCTACAGAAGTGCTGCTACTTAAAAACAACTAGAGAATGCAAAAGACGGACTTGTAACTCCAAGTGAGAAACTAGCGTCAACAGTTGAAAACATGGAGCGTGCTTTCAAGAAAACAAGCCACCTTCTACATATGGATAAAGTCCGAAGTAGACTGCGCCGTCATCTCATCAAAGAAATACCCGAAGACTCAGTTATTTGTCCTGCCGGAATATGCACGCTGAAAGATTGTGTGTTGAACTTATTCATCAACATTTCTCTCCATACTGTGTTGAAGATGAATAACAACAACTTCAAGTGTGAGAAATAGGAAAGTCTTGTAGTTGTCGCATATGTAAACAGGTAACTAGGCGCAACATACGGCGGGCACCTACATACGTGACATCAGCATACGGCGGACGCACCTGCGTCCAATATATTTTATTTAAAAATTATAAATACGAGAGCCCATTTGAAGATTAAATAATTCCCTTTAAAAATAGCGTATGTTTGTGTACATACGTACGCACAAGTATAATGATTTGTGCGCTGTTTTAGTGAAGTCGGTATGGTACAGCATTGAAAAGATAGCTCCACTGCGTAGTTGTCCTAGATAGCCGCCGGGTGGCGCCACTAATTGCCCTGGCTTCGCGTTTCGACCGATATTTCGCGTGAGTGGTGCCTCATTCCTTCTCTTCTTTTTGGTTTTGGCTCAGCACACTGCTCCGTTACTTCCAGTTTGTCTGGTATTATTACTCCAAAGTCTTCTTCTTTGTGTGATATTTCTATAGGGTCATTTCTCATGATGCAGTCGTGCTTTCTCTTCTTGTGGCCATACTGCACTCCTCGTGGAACATATCTAGCATAGGGTTTGCCTTTTTGGACGTTTTGGCACACACTGCTTTAACTTAAACGGGGCGCTGAATTTAAACGGGGGGCTGTATAAAATGTATTCCACCACGTGGCGCTGTGATTTGATCAATATATTTAATGAAAGATCCAGTGATACCCGGTATATCAGATAAAGTTTACCGATTGGACGCACGTTAGTCGCTATTGTCACATATGCTCGGTAAACTTGTAAAGTTCGATAATACCTACTCCGAGTCTTGACTTACCTAAACAGTAGTTAGTGGTTTGATTCTGTTCGATTAACGAATTCATTGTGACATTTGTGTTGATGTTGTGGCGCTAGAATGCAGTAATTGGTCTCATCAACACATCCGATCTTCTTCTTCTATGTGCCATGTCTGTCACAGGCTTGGCGATCATGGCCCTCCATACCGCACGGTATCCGATCACATAAAGATAAACACAGTGGCAGCCATTAATTATGAAATAGTCAGAGATAACTGCGTTTAGGCCAGCGTTATCGCGGGTCTAAAAATCGTATTGTTTCGTCCAGCGGAAAGTCCGAGACTTCCAGTTGTTATAAAATAGCGATTATCCCATCAAAGTCCCGACGTTCGTAAATAGTCCGAGACAAGATTTAATAAGCTCCTTTACTAATGTAACTTCATGTCCTCTAGTTTTTCTATCTTTCTTAGCTGAAAAAAACATATTTCTATCAATACTTTCATAACCATTCAATATTTTAAACACTTCTATCTGATCTCCTCTCAATATCCTAGTCTCTAGTGTTGTTAAACCACATTCTTATAGGCGTTTTTCATAATTAAGATCCCTCAATTTTGGTATCATTTTAGTCGCTCTCCTCTGTACTTTTTCTACCATATCTATGTCCTTCTTGCGGTATGGCCTCCAAGCTTGTATACAATATTATAAATGAGGCCTAACTATTGTTTTGTACAGCGGTATTATTAGTTCTTTTTCTTTATATGCTATATTTCGCCTAATCAATCAAAGGATTTGATTTCCTTTTGAAGCTGCAATTCCACACTGCTCTGAAACCTTCATGTGAGCACTAATTGTCAGCCCTAAGTCTTTTTTCTTTTACAGTAGTACTTAGTACAGTTCCCCCCATTGTATATTCTACATATTCGTTCCCATGTCCTGTGTGAAGGCATTTACATTTCCCAAAATTGAACAACATTTGCCACTTTTCAGACCATTTGATCAACCTGTCAAGATCATCTTGTAAATGCTGTCTATCTCCATCACTTTTAATCCTTCTAAACACTTTTGTATCATCTGCAAATTTCAACACCTTGCTAGGTATATCATCTTCCAAATCGTTTATATATATATATTAAGAATAATATAGGCCCCAGTACTGATCCCTGTGGAACCCCATTCAAAACTGATTTCCAGTTTGAAGCCTCCCCATCAACAACTACCCGTTGTCTTCTGTCAATCAGCCATTTTTCTATCCAGTTAATTATACCATTTCCTATGCCATGGGCCTTTAGTTTAAGCAGTAATGTTTGATGTGGCACTTTGTCGAAAGCTTTTTGAAAATCTATGTAGATGATATCTACTGGTGATCCATCATCTACCCACTTAGTGATATCTTCCAAAAACATAACATATTTGTTAAGCATGACCTCGCTTTTAGAAACCCATGTTGAGATGGGTTTATCAAGTTATGTTTAACAAGAAAATCCACCATGTGATCTTTAATTAGTCTTTCTAATAATTTACAAATCACCGATGTAAAACTAACTGGTCTATAATTATTTGACTTGTTTCTCGAACCTTTTTTAAATAACGGTATAATGTTTGCTTCTTTCCATTCTAAAGGAACCACTCCCTCTTCTAATGACACGTTGAAAACTGTTGCAAGCGGTATGCTAATTTGTTCTACAATTTCCAATAGTAGTTTGGGTGGAATACCATCCACTCCAGGTGATTTATTATCCTTCGTAGCCCTAATTTTCTTAGCTACCATTTCTGGGGTTACAATTAACTGTCTTAAATAGTCTGATTCTGCCCCCTTGAACTTAGCCTCTGGTACTGGCAGTGAACTGGTGTCTTCTCTGGTAAACACTGAACTAAAATACTCATTCAGGTCTTCTGCCATTAAGAATCCTTCTGATATTATATTTCCAGCACTATCTTCTAGAGGACCGACCTTATCCTGAAATTTCTGTTTGCTTCGAACATACGCATAACAACTCTTGCTGTCATGTTTTATATTACAAGCTACTTTATGTTCGTAGCTTCTCTTTGAATTTCTAATTTCAGCTGTAGCTTGGTTTAGTGCTTCTTTATAAGTGATGTAGTCTTCGTCATTTCCAGTATGTCTATATGACTTCCACATCATGTGTTTATACTTAATTTTTCTAATGGCTTCTTTCGATAAGTGTTTCTTTTTGGACCTTTCCCGTGTTTTTTTAAGGGAACAAATTTGACGATGATGCATTCAATTTCACTCTTTAAGATATTCCAGCTTTCTGTTGCTGTCTTATTCTTCAGTGTGTTATTCCAGTCTATCTTTGCTAAATATTTCCTTATGTCCTTATATTTTCCTTTGTGGAAATGTCTCCTGTACTGCTTTTAACTATTCCTTTCTGATTTTACTTTGATGGTAAAGTGTATCTGGTTGTGATCGTTACTCCCCAGTGGCTCACATATCTTGACATTGTCAACTAATTCATTCTGTGAGGACAAAACTATGTCTAACACATTCTCTCCCCTGGTTGGTTCAAGCACATGTTGAGAAAGGAAACTACCTTGTACTAAAACTAAAAACTTGTGGTCCTCACTACCCATACTCTGTAGAGATTTCCATTTTATATGCCCATGGTTAAAATCCCCCATAATAACGCAGTTCCGTTTGGTCACTTCCCTTATAGCGTTTTGTATTTTTCATTCTCTTCTATGCTTATGTTTGGACTTCGGTAAACTAATCCAACCGTTAACATTGAGTTTCCTGTAACTATGTTACACCAAACAGCTTCTTCGCAATCTGCTTCTCCGTCTAATTTTATTTCATAAGCCAGGATAGATTCTTTAATATATAAAATAACTCCACCTTCCCTTCTTCCTATTCTATCTTTTCTAAACATTACATATCCTGTCAGTCCCAATTCGGCATCTGATATATCGGTTGCCCATGATTTGGTTATACCTATTATGTGAGGGTCAATATCTTCTACCATAATGTTTAGTTAATTTCTTTTGTTTACTATACTCCTTGCATTTAAACAAACACATTTATATCCAGCTTCAGAACAGTTTTCCAGACTGTTCTTTACTGAATTAGTTTTTTTGTCTTGATCTATGCCTCCAGTTTCAGGCTTCTCTGCGAGTCCCCTCTGCGAATTTAGTTTAAATAGATGCAACCTGTCCCACTGTCAACAGATCGCAGCAGATTCTCTGAGAATACTGCTGCCCCTTTCCACTTAGATGGAGGCCATCTCTCATGTCCATATCTTCTCTCCCAACAAAGTACCCCCATAAATCTATGAATCCCACGCCCTCTTCTTCACACATCTGCTCAACTAGTGCGTTGATCGCCATCCTCTTACAGTTTCTGTATGTTGCCCCCCTTCCTCCCATTACTGGCAAAATTCATGACAACGCTCATTGTCTCGGTTCATGCATAAGACCCCAGTAGACTACAAGATAACCGATGGACATCGCGTATCAAACCTGGAGACCTTACGAAGGGAAACTTAGAGGAACACCGGTGAGACGGCGGAGAGACGAACTAGACGAGTACTGGAAGGGCATCATCTGATAGAGGACAGCGCAAGACAGGCAGATTTGGAAACGACATGCTGAGGCCTTCGCCCAACCACGGAACACTTGGCTGCACAATGATGATTTATTAATTAAGTTATTTTTAATGTTAATTGACTGGTTAATGTATTGCTATTAACATAATTAAAGTGCACAAGTTATATATCAAATATCTTCAGAATCATGGACATTTTGACCTTTTATTGAAATGTGTTAAACTGTCAGGTTCGCGTGCTAACTGGCTATTGTTAACTAATTAATTTCATTAATTAGGTTATACCGTTATAATTAAGATGAACAATTATTGGTTATTGTAAATTTATTACCCTAACCAATGGGTTTGTAAACTTTAAAAACATTATTTAGATATACATACAAATAAAAAAGTTATGGCATTTTAATCACAAATTTATTGACAGAAAAGCACAAAAACTGGACTAGCTTGCTCATATATAAGAGATACACAAAATGTACGGTGTTTTGTTATCTTCTTAAAATCATCATAACTTTTGATCTAATAAAGATGTTTTAATAAAGTAAACAATTATGTGATCATTAAGGAATTACATTTATCTAAGCCAATTCCCTGTGTTCTAGCATGATATTAATTTTTTAGTTGAAGAACCTATATATAAACATATGTCATATGGGGTAAGACCACATTAACGATTCATCCGCCATTACCCCCTAAAAGAGTGCCCTTGAAAATACCGTTTTGGTATGATGTGTGAATTTTTGTCGAGCACTTTGACATGGGACATGATAGTCCCGTGAATACTGAATGTACTACTGCATTAAATCTTTCACGAGGTAGCAATAGTTCGAAAGGAAAATGCTGGTGGCCAGCAATGGATAGACACGTAGAAGAGACAATTCGCAACTGTCAGTATTGTGAAACAAGTGATCAAGCTTACACTTGCCACACTATTCCGCTACAACCAGTGCAGTTACCCGAAACGGGTATGGCAAAAACTTGCATTGGACATCGTGGGACCGTTTGACGACCCTAAACACAAGTTTGTAATAGTTCTCGTCGATGACTATTCAAAGTGGTATGAAGTTGCATACGAAACTGAGGTAACAATTGATAAGATGATCCAGTTCTTGGATAATGTGTTTGCTAGAGAAGGCTTACCTGAGTGCTTAGTCACAGACAATGGTGTGCAATTGACATCAGAAAAAATGAAGGACTTTCTAGAGAGCAATGGCATAACTCACTTACTTGCATCGTTGTATCACCCCAAACTAACGGACTTGTAGAACGAACGAATCGTACTGAGAAGGAATGTATTCGATAGGCAAGTTAGAGGGCAAATCACCTGTTCTAACTACACGGGAACGACTAAGGGCGTATCACACAACCCCAAATGGTCTTACGGGTAAGACTCCGTTTAAACTGATGAGGGGCAGAGCTGGAAGAACAAAACTCCATTTAGTTCCTACAGAGAGTGTTGTTAAGGATCATGAGCAAATCGCAAGGAAGGTCCTAACCAAACAACGACGCTACAAAGCGTATCATGACAGCAAACCAGGTGTTAAATCATATAATGTGAAAGTTGGTGACTATGTACGAATCAAGAATCGACGGCATGTAGGAAAGGGGGAGGTGAAGTACTTCAAACCAATCGAAGTAGACAAAGTAAACGGTACATGTGTTACTCTGAAAGATGGAACGAAATGGAACATGTATATGGTTGTTAAGTGTAGAGCAGCCACTGCATTTATTCCGGTCCAACATTCAGACCACAATCACAATGACAATTTCCTTCACATGGACATCTCATGCAACAACAATCAACAGGCAATGTTCCTAACAGGCCGATGCATGATGATATTGCAGTAACTAGAAGGAGCTCTCCTGTGAGACATGCCCCTAGAAGATTGCTTGAATGGGTAGGCTGAAGACATGACACAATCATGCATGTATTTTTAGCGATTGCTTCTCTAAGAGAGGGATATATGTTGTGTCTAGTTATTACTGTTCTTTTATTAATTCCGTTCACGGATTCCGGGGTAGTATTGTAGTTCCAGAAGTTGATGGCTTCAACATGTAGAATAAATGTTCTAGTACAAACTACGAGTTACTTCCTTACAATCAGCACAATTTACATCGAGAATACAACAAATACCTTTAAAATTATACATTAGAAGCATATCAGGGCACTAGGTGAGGCTGACCACGATTCCGTTCCTCGATTTCAATTATATTTTTCTTCTTCTTTCCCTCACTGATCATGCACTACTCTCTCTACCACCTGTCTCCTTTCCACTCTATCGATCTCTTTCCTTCTCCACTCCTCTCCCAATCCTTCAAAGTCTCTCTTTATACAGTTCTCCTTTCGCAATCTAGGTCTTCCTTGCCTCCTTTCCTCTCCTCTCTTCGGGCATCTGCTTTGTTTGGTAGCCGTTTCTTCTTAGAGCTATCTTTTACTCCAACCTCCTCTCTCAGCTCCTCCATTCTTCGCTTATCAATTCTGTTCACTCCCTCAATTCTTCTGACCCAGTTGTTTTCGCATATGCACGGCTAATTAGTCGGTGTCTGAAAGAAATAGTGATGTGGGCCGCAGTGGCACAGTGACTAGAGCATCGGACTCAGTCGACAGAATCCGGGTTCGAATTTTGTGCTGCCGTGTCGAGCCTTGGGCATGTTCGATACTCTGCGTTGCTCCAGTTCACTCACTTGTATGAATGAGTCCCTGGCTACAGAGAGTGGTGGATATTTGTGTACGAATAGTATTCAATAATTCATTACAGCGTGGCTGAATGCTTCCCGGGGAAGTCGAGATGGTGGTCGATTGAACAGGTATGCAGGGAATAAAGTGTAAAGCGTTTTACGCAGTCCTTAGGATTGCATACTGTACTATGTATTATCTTACCTTTATGTTTACTCGGGCGATACGTGCACCGTGAAAGACGCAGGTAAGACTAACGAAAAGAGCACAGGTGCCTTCGAAATGCACACAGTTCAGATTATTGGTGGCGCCATGATTCTGATCTTTATCGGCGGTTGAGCACTTGCTGGATACGTCATGAATCAGAAAAACCAATTAGAGGGGGGAGAAGCCGTCTCCGCTGCAGCAACAACAGAAGCAGCAGCAGCAGAAGAAGAAGCCGACGAGGAAAGTTTTTTCAGATATCGTGGATTCTGATAGGTGGCGTAGATTTGGTGAATTTTAGAATTGGACAACCTACCGTCCTGGAACACGTTGCTATTTTTTATGTTACGACACAACCGAACAAAATGAACTAACATCTAACACTATAAATTCAGTAAACAACGCACACACGCGCGCCCGCACGCCCGCACGCCCGCACGCCCGCGCGCCCGCGCGCTCACGTACACGCATGCATGCAGGCTCGCTCGCATGCATGCACGCACGCACACACGCACCCACGCTCTCTCTCTTTCTCTCTCTCTCACACACACACATACACACACACTAACTTCATATATTAAACTAGATTAAGCAAAGAAGTTCACCAATGCATTGCCCTAGTCTGGCAAGAAGATCTCTCAAACTGCATGTGGAGCTGATACCTTGACCCTCACAATAGAATTGGAAAGAAAACTCGATGGGAGTTAGGCCACAACAGAATGTTGAGGAAGTGCCTTGATATCCACTGGAGCAACGCGGCTTACAAACGAAGAACTTTACTACGGCGACGTAGACAAAACTCACAAGATTCGCATGAGATGCCTACAAATAGCTGATCATTGCTATTGTAACTCATAAGAACCAGTGTTAATATTCACCACGTGGACACCCAACCATCGCAGGAAAAACAGAGGAAAACAGAAGAAAACATACACTAAGATGATCTGCGAAAAACTTGATGTTGAACTGACATACATCCCATTTCTAATTAATGATCTTCCATATATGGGAACGACTCATCTACGCTCGACCAATGGTGATGATGATGATGATGTAGTCGCAGTACGTAACCAATTAAACTTTTAACTTATTTGTGTATCCATAATCAATTCAAAAAATATATATTCTGCGCCAAAGTAAATAGTGATTATTATCTAAATGTGATGACTGCATTGATTAATTTGATAAAAAGTATGTATATAAACAATAAAAGAGGTTCTAATGGAAAAGCCAATTTTGTTTAGCTTAATTATGGTTAATCAGTTACAAATTTATACCTTTATAATGACAAATATGGATATTGATTTCAGCTGTTGTTTGAAACGAGATATTTTCAAAAACAGTTTGTTTTATTTGTAACCCTAGATCCCTAAACGATTGACGTATACAGAGAGGGAGCGTGTTCAACATGTGACGTTTAATTCCAAATTCTTTCATAATCTTCATTAGTTGCCTTTTGTACAATTTCATTACCCAAGTAAAATTCTCAGTCACGCCCTTCTTGTTGTCCAAAACCTTTTTAATAATTTATCCCAAATCTGGTTGAAATCAGTTTTGTTGATTGCCACACATCTGCGCAGCAAAATTTTCCACCTGCCAGGATAAACGATTTACTTACTTACTTCCATATGTCTGCCTGGTAGTCCCTTCGCCAATTGTTCTTCGGCCGACCTCTTTTTCGCTTGCTTGTCAGGGCTTGTCTGGTGATGCTTGATGCTGGTTTCCGGAGCGTGTGACCAATCCATCCCCATCTTCTTCGTCTGATCTCATTTTCGGCAGGCAGTTGGTGTTTCCTCCTCCACAAGTCAATGTTGCTGGTCGTATCCGGCCAGCGGATCTGGAGGATTCTTCTCAGGCAGTTGTTGATAAAGGTCTGCACTTTGTTAATTGAGGTGTTGGGTGTCCTCTACGTCTTAGCTCCATACAGTAGAACTGGCTTCACATCGGAGTTAAACAGCCGGAACTTTCTGTGTAATGACAGCACTTTAGAGCTCCAGATGTCTTGAGCTGTAAAAACGCTACTCTCGCCTTGCCAATCATTGTTCTGACATCCGCGTCTATGCCGCCCTGCTTATCGATGACACTGCCCAGGTAGGAGGCCTATGTCTTCAAGTGCACTCCATTCCAGTGTGACTGCAATAACCTTGAGGACCTTCGTCTTTCCTTTATGGATGTTGAGACCCACTTGTGACGAGATGGCTGGCTGCCAGGTCTGTTGTCTTGTCCTGCATCTGCTGCTGCTGGGACAGCATTGCCAGATAATCGGCGAGGTTGCAACCATTGTGTCCACTGGATTCCATGACTCCTCTGCATTGTACACTTCTTTATAATCCAATCAATGACCAGGAGAGAGACGGATGGGGACACCAGGCTGCCTTGTTTAACTAGTGTTCACTTCAAAACGACTCGTCAGCAGCACCTCCTTCATCTATGACAGACTACCAGATGGAAGAAATCGTCAAGACCCTTAATGCCATCACAATAGGTGGAGTTGTTTTGATAGGCGTTGACTTCAACCTACCGGACATAAACTGGAAAGACCAGATAGTGACAGGGCACACCTGCCCCCAGAGAATCGGCCAAACTTTCCTGAAAATAATGAACGAACTGGGATTCCACCAAATGAATAACAAACCAACCAGAGGCTACGCGCTCATTGATCTGTTACTGACCAATAGACCAAACCTGGTAAACAGAACCACCACCATCCCAGGTCTAAGTGATCACGATATCGTACAAGCCGATAGCCGCATCAAAGCATCGAGAGTGAAACCAGTAGCCAGGAAAGTCAGCATCAGGAAGAAAGCAGATTTGGCCTCAATCAAGGAGAAGACAGCTGCATTTAGCAGTGGCTAATCTCAAAAATATCTCGCACCACAAGCGCAGGGCGTGGAAGAAGGCAAAATCCACGGACAGTGTGAAGGACTGGGAGCGATACAGGGCCATCAAGAAAGAAACTCGACATATCAACAGGCAGTGCTTCCAGAGGTATGCCAGTCACTTTATTGAGGAAAATTCTTCCAACAACCTCTGGCGGTTGATCAAGAACAGTAGAAACGACACATTGGGTGTATCCCCACTCAAAAGGAATGAGCTCACATTCAGTGACAGCAAGATGAAAGCAGACATCTTAATCTACCTGTTCGGCTTTCACCACTGAGGACATAGGCAACATGCCATCACTGGAAAGCAGCCCCATCCAACCATGCCGGAAATCTCCATTGGAGAAAATGGTGTCTTCAAACTACTGCCCAATCTGAACCCCAGGAAAGCTGCAGGACCGGACAACATTCCATGCCGTCTCTTTAAGGAAGTTGCCAGGGAACTTGCCCCAGCCTTGACCCTCCTCTACAGCAGATCACTAACCACAGGTCAGAACCATGCGATCTGGAAACATACCCTAGTCCAGCCCATCTTCATGAAAGGAGACAGGAGCCAAGCTAGCAACTATAGACCCATCTCCTTGACCTGTATCTGCTGCAAGCTTCTGGAGCATATCGTGAGATCTGAAATAACAGGCCACCTAGAACACAACCCAATCATTACTGATGCCCAGCATGGCTTTCGCAAGAAACGCTCCTGTGAAACTCAACTCATCCTCACGGTAGAAGACTTTGCAGTGGAACTGGACAGGGGCGGACAGACTGACGCTATATTCCTGGACTTCTCAAGGGCCTTTGATAAAATGCCCCACAAGTTACTGCTCATCAAGTTGGACTATTGCAGCATCAGAGGGGCGACAAACGCATGGACTTTCTCTCCGGTCGCACGCAGCAGTTTTTGTAGTAGAAGGAGAAAGCTCGCACACTGGCTCTATTATATCAGCAGTACCGCAAGGATTGGTTCTGGGACCATTTCTGTTCCTGGCCTACATTAACGATCTTGGAGATTGAGTCAGGGCAAGACTATGACTATTCGCCAACGACACCACCCTCTATTCCTGGATCAAGACCCCGGATGATCTCCGGGAAGGCCTGAGAAAACTGGAAGTCTGGGAACAGAAATGGCAGATATCATTCAATGCCGAAAAATGCCACCTACTAACTGTCACCAAGATGAAGACCAGGATCCCGACCAGCTACACTCTCCAAAACCACATTCTGGAGAAAGTCACAAGTGTCTGTTAACCTTTGCAGCTGCAGCTGCAAAGGCCAACAGACTCAGCGCGTTTGCCTACATAAATCTAAAAGGATGCTCCACCACTGTCCAGACGCACTGCTTCATAGGCCTAGCCCAACCAATCCTGGATTATGGGTCGGCAGTATGGGATGTCCATCAGCAGCACCTGAGGACCACTCTGGAGATGGTCCAGCGATGCGCAGCCCGCCGCATCCTGCACAACTTCAGCCCCACTGCCAGTGCATCAGCCATGGTAGAGCAGTTGAACCTTGAGAACCTGCAACTCAGGAGAACAGTGGATAAGGCTAGCATGATGTACAAAATTATGCACGGCCTTGTCGACCTACACCCACCTCCTGGCTTACTCAAGACAGCCTTCCGGAAAACCAGTGGTCAGCAGAACAAATGTCTACTGCCCCACTCAAGGACAAACACTTATTTCCATTCCTTCTTCCCATCTGCCATCAGATCAGAATGTGGAACTCACTTCCATCAGACTCCTCCGAAGCCCAGTCCCTCCCAGTCTTCAGGACCTCCACGAAGAACTGGATGACTGCTCAGCAATAGCCACTACCGTTACAATGCGCAATCTTAGCCTTCTAAAACCTTTATATATATTTTTTTATTCTTTATTATTATACTTCCCAACCGTTACGAATAATGTAACTGCAAAACTATTTTCTTTAACTTTTTAATCTTACCTTTTTTAACTTAACTGTTTTTAATTATATTTTAAACCATTTCACTTTTTTAATTGTAAATCCATGCGCACTCCTACAACAACTGTGGAGTTATTCCTCGACTGCTGGAGGGGTTTCCACAATAATCCTGAAGAAGAAGATTGCGTTAATGTCGGTCCCGTCTCAATGTGGGGCGTAAAAGAACCACTGAGGATGGTAAGCACCCTGGCAGTGACCACCCTCAGTGCCGGCATATACAGGTCGGTTTGGCAATAATGTTCTGAAAAAGGCTGACTAGTTGACTGAGGCCTCATAAGATCATTACATTGTAACCACAATAATACAAACTAGTCAGTTAATAAAACGTTGCCGAGCGCTGGAAACAACTAAAACTAGCTCCCCGGTTTGCGTCAACATACGCCGTTATATCGTTCATTTTACGAGCGCGATGCGGTAACGCACGATCGCAGCGGTGCAGACTAGTACAAACTGAGTCGCTATTTGGGCTTCAAGAGTGTGTTAAGACACAATATTTTCATAATATAAATATGCTTGGGGTGAGGTTGAATGATGGAACTAACGTTCTGAGGTCTCAAAGTTAGGCAAAACTTAAGTTATAACGGCAAAATCGAGGTGGGTCCGGATTCTATACAAGTGCCGACTTTTACATAAGCGGCCAGTATAACGTTTCCTTAATGTGCTGTGGAAAATTAATTAAATTCTCATACCTCTTTTTTTTTAAATCCACCCAAACCTGATAACCCTTAATTTCGCCTCAATCTGGTGACGGATTTTGAAATATTGGTGCGTTCTGCAAAATAGCCATTGTGAATACGCAAGCGACTAGCATATATTTATTGCTACCCCATGAAAGATCTAAATGCAGTACTAGTACAGTCAGTATTCATGGGACCAACATGTCCCATGTCAAAGTGTTGGACAAAAATTCACACATCACACCAAAACGGTATTTTCAAGGGCACTCTTTCAGGGGGTCATAGCGGACGAATCCTTAATGTGGTCTTACCTCAAATTGACGTCCTGAATGTTGTAAATCTTCACCGAAGTTAGATTTATATCAAGCAATACATATAACTAGATTATCCACAAAGGGAAAATTACACTGTCTCAATAACAATATGCGTCATCAAACTGTACACACCTCCAAGTTAAACAGCGTCTTGAGTTGGTATAAACATGTTTATTCGGTACCTTATACCACATATGACGTTTGCCTGATATGGTACCAAAAATAGATAAGCGAGCGAAAAATGAACTACTCGGAACACGTCCAAAACATGAAATTCTACGGTCGCTAGCACCCGCATGGCTCGTCCTGTCCCGACGATTTTGGTATAATTTGAAAGGATGCACTTTTTGTTATTCTAGCGTCTTTTATATTTCCCGGTAACCGATCATAAAACACCCATAAACGGACCTATAATCGTGCCGTTTTCGGTGGTCTGTATGGTTCCGAACGATGATGTCGTCGACGTACTCAGTACAATAAACTTTTTCTCATTTGCATATGTTCACACATGTAACTTCACCATTTCTTGATTTCATGTTATAAGCTCCACCCACTTTTAAACTGCAACGAAACTGATGTGCTTTGATCGGCGTGACGTCACAATAACGTACGCCAACCAACGGGTCAAAATCCGTTGCGTTGGTTGGTTGATATACGTGATTGTGACGTCACGCATATTTCGCGTATGTCATTTTAGCAGCCGTTTGAAAGTGGGTGGAGCTCATACCATGACATCAGACAGTGATGCCTCAATCGGTAGATTGGTGAACTGTGTCAACATGGTTCGCAATGTCTAAGACACCGGAACCAGTACCGTTGTATGTCCGTTTATAGTTTATTTTAGGAATGACTATCAGGAAAAATTTATGTATATTTGAATAGCAGAAATAGTAAGCTTTCAACCGATATCAAGATTGTTTGAATCGGACGAATCGTAATGGTACAAGCGGACGTGTTTTCAGTTGTTAATTTTTCGCTCGCTTATCTATTTTGATGGTACTGAGCACAACACAGAGGCCAACACAGTATCTTATCAACCTGGGAGTAAAATATATATAGAATATTAACGAAATATACATTTGTTTCTTAGTTTTCATAAAATGTTGTAATTTTTTTGCAAAAATACACAAAATCATTATTTTAAGCAGCATTTTTGGACATGCAAGTTGCAGATCCTCATGAATTTTGGTATAATGTAATGCCCATAAATTATACTAAATAATATGATGCAATCATGAACTGTGTGTCACTCGTGTACGACACAAGTAGGTGTCATGAGCACAAGCCAGGCATTTTAACAATATTCACGATATTGAAAGGCACAGAGGCGTCTTTTGATGGTAACTACAATTATATTGTAGATAAAGCTCTAAAATGCTGGGCATAAATTGAGATATATACATAGTACATTATGAAACCAAAAGCGGGGATCGCTCTAGAAATAGATATGCATGTGTCCTTCGGACACTCCAGAGATACAACAGTGAGCCTTTTGAAATTTTATATGCCCCAAATCCGTTTATTAAAATTGTATTATTTTTCATATTATAGTATGGTCATTTAAATAACCTGATAAATGTGACCATTAAAGGTTTTTATATCAGGCATGCATTATTATTGCTACTAATTTGTTTGAATATATAAGTATCAATATCAAAATCATGCTCAGAAATGTCCACTAGTTTATTTCAAAATTACAAAAACGCTGAGTAGGCACACCCCATCGTTCGTGGACTGGTCATGCTGTTTGTTTTCCCCTCTTCCCTCCATACGGTACACCACATCACTACCTCTTTGGCGTCAAACCGCAGCCAAGGAATTGAAGGATGTGGTGTCAGCCATCGGCTCTGGAAAACCTTTGGAGCTGATGCAGACGGCGACGGCATCTCGTCGATTACACCACCGACTGCATCCTCATTCACAGTGCCAGGTAGTACGCTGTCGGATGTGCTGTGGAAAATTCGTGAAATTTGTATACCTCATTTTTCAGAAAAATCACCCAAACCTGATACCTATCAATTTAACCCAGATCTGGTGACGGATTTTGAAATATTGGTGTGTTTTGCAAAATAGCCACTGTGCGAATACCCGAGCGACTAGCGTATTGCTACCTCGTGAAAGATCTAATGCAGTAATACATTCAGTATTCACGGGACTATCATGTCCCATGTCAAAGTGCTCGACAAAAATTCACACATCACACCAGAACGGTATTTTCAAGGGCACTCTTTCAGGGGGTCATAGCGGACGAATCCTTAATGTGGTCTTACCTCAAATTGACGTCCTGAATGTTGTAAATCTTCACCGAAGTTAGATTTATATCAAGCAATACATATAACTAGATTATCCACAAAGGGAAAATTACACTGTCTCAATAACAATATGCGTCATCAAACTGTACACACCTCCAAGTTAAACAGCGTCTTGAGTTGGTATAAACATGTTTATTCGGTACCTTATACCACATATGACGTTTGCCTGATATGGTACCAAAAATAGATAAGCGAGCGAAAAATGAACTACTCGGAACACGTCCAAAACATGAAATTCTACGGTCGCTAGCACCCGCATGGCTCGTCCTGTCCCGACGATTTTGGTATAATTTGAAAGGATGCACTTTTTGTTATTCTAGCGTCTTTTATATTTCCCGGTAACCGATCATAAAACACCCATAAACGGACCTATAATCGTGCCGTTTTCGGTGGTCTGTATGGTTCCGAACGATGATGTCGTCGTGTACTCAGTACAATAAACTTTTTCTCATTTGCATATGTTCACACATGTAACTTCACCATTTCTTGATTTCATGTTATAAGCTCCACCCACTTTTAAACTGCAACGAAACTGATGTGCTTTGATCGGCGTGACGTCACAATAACGTACGCCAACCAACGGGTCAAAATCCGTTGCGTTGGTTGGTTGATATACGTGATTGTGACGTCACGCATATTTCGCGTATGTCATTTTAGCAGCCGTTTGAAAGTGGGTGGAGCTCATACCATGACATCAGACAGTGATGCCTCAATCGGTAGATTGGTGAACTGTGTCAACATGGTTCGCAATGTCTAAGACACCGGAACCAGTACCGTTGTATGTCCGTTTATAGTTTATTTTAGGAATGACTATCAGGAAAAATTTATGTATATTTGAATAGCAGAAATAGTAAGCTTTCAACCGATATCAAGATTGTTTGAATCGGACGAATCGTAATGGTACAAGCGGACGTGTTTTCAGTTGTTAATTTTTCGCTCGCTTATCTATTTTGATGGTACTGAGCACAACACAGAGGCCAACACAGTATCTTATCAACCTGGGAGTAAAATATATATAGAATATTAACGAAATATACATTTGTTTCTTAGTTTTCATAAAATGTTGTAATTTTTTTGCAAAAATACACAAAATCATTATTTTAAGCAGCATTTTTGGACATGCAAGTTGCAGATCCTCATGAATTTTGGTATAATGTAATGCCCATAAATTATACTAAATAATATGATGCAATCATGAACTGTGTGTCACTCGTGTACGACACAAGTAGGTGTCATGAGCACAAGCCAGGCATTTTAACAATATTCACGATATTGAAAGGCACAGAGGCGTCTTTTGATGGTAACTACAATTATATTGTAGATAAAGCTCTAAAATGCTGGGCATAAATTGAGATATATACATAGTACATTATGAAACCAAAAGCGGGGATCGCTCTAGAAATAGATATGCATGTGTCCTTCGGACACTCCAGAGATACAACAGTGAGCCTTTTGAAATTTTATATGCCCCAAATCCGTTTATTAAAATTGTATTATTTTTCATATTATAGTATGGTCATTTAAATAACCTGATAAATGTGACCATTAAAGGTTTTTATATCAGGCATGCATTATTATTGCTACTAATTTGTTTGAATATATAAGTATCAATATCAAAATCATGCTCAGAAATGTCCACTAGTTTATTTCAAAATTACAAAAACGCTGAGTAGGCACACCCCATCGTTCGTGGACTGGTCATGCTGTTTGTTTTCCCCTCTTCCCTCCATACGGTACACCACATCACTACCTCTTTGGCGTCAAACCGCAGCCAAGGAATTGAAGGATGTGGTGTCAGCCATCGGCTCTGGAAAACCTTTGGAGCTGATGCAGACGGCGACGGCATCTCGTCGATTACACCACCGACTGCATCCTCATTCACAGTGCCAGGTAGTACGCTGTCGGATGTGCTGTGGAAAATTCGTGAAATTTGTATACCTCATTTTTCAGAAAAATCACCCAAACCTGATACCTATCAATTTAACCCAGATCTGGTGACGGATTTTGAAATATTGGTGTGTTTTGCAAAATAGCCACTGTGCGAATACCCGAGCGACTAGCGTATTGCTACCTCGTGAAAGATCTAATGCAGTAATACATTCAGTATTCACGGGACTATCATGTCCCATGTCAAAGTGCTCGACAAAAATTCACACATCACACCAGAACGGTATTTTCAAGGGCACTCTTTCAGGGGGTCATAGCGGACGAATCCTTAATGTGGTCTTACCTCAAATTGACGTCCTGAATGTTGTAAATCTTCACCAAAGTTAGATTTATATCAAGCAATACATATAACTAGATTATCCACAAAGGGAAAATTACACTGTCTCAATAACAATATGCGTCATCAAACTGTACACACCTCCAAGTTAAACAGCGTCTTGAGTTGGTATAAACATGTTTATTCGGTACCTTATACCACATATGACGTTTGCCTGATATGGTACCAAAAATAGATAAGCGAGCGAAAAATGAACTACTCGGAACACGTCCAAAACATGAAATTCTACGGTCGCTAGCACCCGCATGGCTCGTCCTGTCCCGACGATTTTGGTATAATTTGAAAGGATGCACTTTTTGTTATTCTAGCGTCTTTTATATTTCCCGGTAACCGATCATAAAACACCCATAAACGGACCTATAATCGTGCCGTTTTCGGTGGTCTGTATGGTTCCGAACGATGATGTCGTACACGACGTACTCAGTACAATAAACTTTTTCTCATTTGCATATGTTCACACATGTAACTTCACCATTTCTTGATTTCATGTTATAAGCTCCACCCACTTTTAAACTGCAACGAAACTGATGTGCTTTGATCGGCGTGACGTCACAATAACGTACGCCAACCAACGGGTCAAAATCCGTTGCGTTGGTTGGTTGATATACGTGATTGTGACGTCACGCATATTTCGCGTATGTCATTTTAGCAGCCGTTTGAAAGTGGGTGGAGCTCATACCATGACATCAGACAGTGATGCCTCAATCGGTAGATTGGTGAACTGTGTCAACATGGTTCGCAATGTCTAAGACACCGGAACCAGTACCGTTGTATGTCCGTTTATAGTTTATTTTAGGAATGACTATCAGGAAAAATTTATGTATATTTGAATAGCAGAAATAGTAAGCTTTCAACCGATATCAAGATTGTTTGAATCGGACGAATCGTAATGGTACAAGCGGACGTGTTTTCAGTTGTTAATTTTTCGCTCGCTTATCTATTTTGATGGTACTGAGCACAACACAGAGGCCAACACAGTATCTTATCAACCTGGGAGTAAAATATATATAGAATATTAACGAAATATACATTTGTTTCTTAGTTTTCATAAAATGTTGTAATTTTTTTGCAAAAATACACAAAATCATTATTTTAAGCAGCATTTTTGGACATGCAAGTTGCAGATCCTCATGAATTTTGGTATAATGTAATGCCCATAAATTATACTAAATAATATGATGCAATCATGAACTGTGTGTCACTCGTGTACGACACAAGTAGGTGTCATGAGCACAAGCCAGGCATTTTAACAATATTCACGATATTGAAAGGCACAGAGGCGTCTTTTGATGGTAACTACAATTATATTGTAGATAAAGCTCTAAAATGCTGGGCATAAATTGAGATATATACATAGTACATTATGAAACCAAAAGCGGGGATCGCTCTAGAAATAGATATGCATGTGTCCTTCGGACACTCCAGAGATACAACAGTGAGCCTTTTGAAATTTTATATGCCCCAAATCCGTTTATTAAAATTGTATTATTTTTCATATTATAGTATGGTCATTTAAATAACCTGATAAATGTGACCATTAAAGGTTTTTATATCAGGCATGCATTATTATTGCTACTAATTTGTTTGAATATATAAGTATCAATATCAAAATCATGCTCAGAAATGTCCACTAGTTTATTTCAAAATTACAAAAACGCTGAGTAGGCACACCCCATCGTTCGTGGACTGGTCATGCTGTTTGTTTTCCCCTCTTCCCTCCATACGGTACACCACATCACTACCTCTTTGGCGTCAAACCGCAGCCAAGGAATTGAAGGATGTTGTGTCAGCCATCGGCTCTGGAAAACCTTTGGAGCTGATGCAGACGGCGACGGCATCTCGTCGATTACACCACCGACTGCATCCTCATTCACAGTGCCAGGTAGTACGCTGTCGGATGTGCTGTGGAAAATTCGTGAAATTTGTATACCTCATTTTTCAGAAAAATCACCCAAACCTGATACCTATCAATTTAACCCAGATCTGGTGACGGATTTTGAAATATTGGTGTGTTTTGCAAAATAGCCACTGTGCGAATACCCGAGCGACTAGCGTATTGCTACCTCGTGAAAGATCTAATGCAGTAATACATTCAGTATTCACGGGACTATCATGTCCCATGTCAAAGTGCTCGACAAAAATTCACACATCACACCAGAACGGTATTTTCAAGGGCACTCTTTCAGGGGGTAATGGCGGATGAATCGTTAATGTGGTCTTACCCCATATGACATAGTTATGACATAGGTCTATATATAGGTACTTCAACTACACATTTAATATCATGCTAGAACACTGAGAATTGGCTAAGATAAAGGTAATTCCTTAATGATCACATAATTGTTTACTTTATTAAAATATCTTTATTAAATCAAACGTTATGATGATTTTAAGAAGATGACAAAACACCGTAAATTTTTTGTATCTCTTATATATGGGCAAGCTAGTCCAGTTTTTGTGTTTTTCTGTCAATAAATTTGTGATTAAAATGCCATAACTTTTTTATTTGTATGTATATCTAAATAATGTTTTCAAAGTTTACAAACCCATTGGTTAGGGTAATAAATTTACTATAACCAATAATTGTTCATCTTAATTATAACGGTATCACCTAATTAATGACATTAATTAGTTAACAATACCCAGTTAGCATGCGAACCTGACAGTTTAACACATTTCAATAAAAGGCCAAAATGTCCATGATTATGAAGATATTTGATATAACTTGTGCAAGGTATGTAACCATTTTAATTATGTTAATAACAATACATTAACCAGCCAATTAACATCAAAAATAACTTAATTAATAAATCATCATTGTGCAGCCAAGTGTTCCGTGGTTGGGCGAAGGCCTCAGCATGTCGTTTCCAAATCTGCCTGTCTTGCGCTATCCTCTGTCAGATGATGCCCTTCCAGTACTCGTCTAGTTCGTCTCTCCGCCGTCTCACCGGTGTTCCTCTAAATCGTTTCCCTTCGTAAGGTCTCCAGGTTGTGATACGCGAGGTCCATCGGTTTTCTCGTAGTCTGCTGGGGTCTTATGCATGAACCAAGACTCGGACTATTTACAAACGTCGGGACTTTGACGGGATAATCGCTATGCATGAACGCAGACAACTAGAAGTATCGGACTTTCCGCTGGACGAAATGACACGATTTTTAGACCAGCGATAACGCTGGCCTAAACGCAGTTGTCTCTGACTATTTGGTAATTAATGGCTGCCACTGGCGTTGTGTTTATCTTTATGTGATCAGATGTGTTGATGAGACCAATTACTGCATCCTCGCGTCACAACGTCAACACAAATGTCACAACGAATTCGTTAATCGAACAGAATCAAACCACTGACTACTGTTCAGGTAAGTCAGGACTCAAGAGTAGTTATTATCGAACTTTACAAGTTTACCGTGCATATACTGTCTGTGAATGTGGCAGTAACGACTAACGTGTGTCCAATTGGTAAACTTTATCTGAGATACCGGGTATCACTGGATCTTTCATTAAATACGTTGATCAAATCACAGCGCCACGTGGTGGAATAAATTCTATACAGCCCCCCTTTAAATTAAATTTTCTCTGAGTGAATGTCATGCCTCGATGATCACATAAGTAACATGAGTGACCTGTATCAACTGCTTATACCAAGCAACAATTTAATTAAGCACAGCTGTGGTAACAGCTTTCATTGACATAATTAAATGCTATAAGTATTTGACAGGTATTTGATTTTTTAAGTACCTTTAAAATGTATTTAAACGCAAATGCAAATAGATTTGGCTATAAATTTTGAGATGCAAATAATGGATCAGTCGCATTTAAATGCATTTAACATAATATAACATATATAAATTTCTAACAACCTGACAAGCATACTATCATAAGCCACTTTGAACGTTTAAAGGCAGTTTTGAATAATAAAACAAAACCTCATAATTATAGAATCAAGCAATATTCCAGTAGTAACATATGTTGAAATTAATAAATATGTATATCTATATATGGCTCGATAATCATATCATCACATGCCAACATAGAAAGTTGAAAGGCACAGTAATAGCAAATTTGATTGAAAAAAATATAAAAGTATCAAAATAAAACAAATAAAAACTCTTAATTATAGAATAATCCAATATTACAATGGTAACATAATAGGTAGTAACTAGTACATTACAGTCTCTGGCCCAATGTTCATTTAGAAGTTCATAGGCACAATAGCAAACAACTTTGAAAGATCAAAGATTATTTCAAAATAACATTTTCGGGGAGACTTAAACTACCCTCATAATTATATAATAATGCGATAGTATAATGATAAGATAATATATTGTAACTAACATGTTGCAATCTCTGGCCCGATAATCATAAATACCATGTGTCACTAAAAAGGTTAAGAAGCACAGTAGTAGCTAATGTTGTTTTTTTGGGAAGACTTAAAAAGATATAATAATTATATAATAATTATATAATAATAATAATTATATAATAATAATAATAATAATACTGTGATGACATAGTAAGTTCTAACCAATATGTGTTGCAGTCTCTACCCCGATAATCATAGTATCTTACTTGGACAGTTCAGAGGTACAGTAGTAGCAACTTCGAATGATCCGAAAATGTTTCAAAATAACGTCCGGAGCCGCTCAGTGTGTAATTAAGTCTTTTGGTCCCAATAATGCCGTTACACAAAGATCCGTCTATTATATGTCCAGGTCCTTTGCATAAAGGATTTCTTTTATTGTTCCAACGTCTGTTTTGACAAGAACTCTTCCTGCATATGTCCAGCAATCATTGATTTTCTTTTCCTTCTTGAGGAATCTTGCTTTGGAAGCAAGTGCTGCTCTCTTAAACGTCAAATCTTCGTTTATGTATATCTGTTCGTCCCGATGGTGCTGGTTATGGTTCTTCAGTTTGGTGCGTTGGCGGTACACTTCGTCTCTCACCGCCTCACTACGAAAACGTACAATTATTGTTCGTTTTCGGGGACGTCCACGTTCGTCGGTCTTTTTACCTAGACGGTGACTTCTTTCCAGGTCACTGATACCAATGTCTTCTAACCCCAGTTTTTTTATTGTGTTGATGATTAAGTTGTTTGTGATTTCGTCTGATGTCTCTGGAATGCCGGACATGCGGAGGTTCGGATGACGCGTGTATTGTTCACGTTTGTCTGCCTCCGTCTCCAACATTTCCACCTGTCTCCTCCAGCGTTTGCACCTTTTTGGTGAGTACAGAAGCCTGTTTCTCTAGCTTTTCAAGACGCGCGCTCAGTTTCAGGGCGAGAATGTCTGCGATTTGTTCGGCGACGTTCGCGACAAAATGTTTATCTGTCAAAATATCCATTAGCTTAGCCGTAATAGGGTCATCGCTAGATGAGCTGTCTTTGCGCGGCCTCGACCCCGTGCACGTTTTCGGCGACTTCCGCCCCAATCGGTGATTGTTTGTTGTTTGTGCGCGTGAGGCCATATAGCCGAGCTCGACTTTGGCTACGCGGCTTTGACAATGGGGTTAGCCGTCACGCATCAGTTGTATGGGCGTTGTTTGGGCGATAATTCACCACGTATGAAATTTTTTGAATAAATGTCTCTTCGGGACTTCGTGCAACGTCTTCACGGCATTTTAATCACATTACATAAATGCACTAAACGCTTACCCAAATGTTTCTGATCATGTTGAGAGCGGTTAATTTCAACTGCCGTGTTAAAACGTGTATTTCTTCAACCCAAAATAATCCACGTTACCAGCTACCCAGCAGGCAAAATGACATGGGAAAAACGTTGTTTGAACGTCACGTCAGACCTTGTAGCGATGTTGGAAACTAGTTGTATATGACGTCAGATTTTCACGTTGGCCCAATGTCAGGTTTTGACGTCGTTTCGACGTCAGATTTCCAAGTTGGCCCAATGTCAGGTTTCAGCGTTCCATAAATGTCATGTGTCGACGTTAAATCGATGTCGTGTGTTAACGTCGAACGTCGAAAACTTGTTGAATTTGAAAGTTGAATCGACGTCATGTTTATATGTTGTTTCAACGTCATGTTTCGACGTTGTAGTGTTGTAGAAAACAGGTTGGATTTGATACTTTGTCCAACGTCGGTTGCCCACGTCGTTTCAACGTCTGGATTCAACGTCGTAGCGATGTTGTAAACTTGTTGAATTTGAAAGTTGGATCGACGTCATATTTATACGTTGTTTCAACGTCATGTTTCGACGTTGTAGTGGTGTAGAAAACAGGAAGGATTTGATACTTGGTCTAACGTCAGTTTTGCACGTCGTTTCGACATCTGATTTCAACGTTATAGTGATGTTGAAAACGGGTTGGATTCACAAGTAGGACAACGGCAAATGCTATTGTCCATGTCGTTTTAATTTCATTGCTATGTTGAAACTACAGTGTATTGTCGAAAGTAGAATGTCGTATGCGCACTTTATTGACGTCAATTTTCAAAGCTTATCAAATAATTGAGACATGAAAACATGTCAAACGTTGTGTTCCAATAAGCGTACAAGGGTGTGCATCCATTTTCTTTGGGTCCTGTGTACAGCCAACTCAGTAGACATGACTGGCAAGCGATTTATGCATCTCGCATACGAGCAACAGGATACGAGTACACTGCAAAAATCTGATCATTTAGGTGGACCTTTCGATGTTGTTTCATCACAAAGCTTTGAATCTAGCGTGATATTGGTAGAAATTAAAACACAATGATGGGTTCAACAGTCAAGGTTGGCTTTGAGGTCACTGTCATGGGAGTCGGATGCTGCTAAAACGGGGTGTACGCTAATTAGAGCATGTACGCTTAATAGAACGAATACGGTATATATAATAGCGTACGTTATCCCAAGTCACATAGTTCTGCAAATATGTTATTCAAATAGGAGCCCATTGCTTAAATCCAATTTTAACATAATTAAGAAATGCGTGTTTTGAGAACTATGCAATTAGAAAATCGGGACCTTCTGATCAAGTAACATCATATTACTTGACAAAGTACATAAATTCAAATGTCAAAAATCAGCAGAAATGCTGTCAACGTCCGTGCATATTCTTAAGCTACTGTGTTGTCCTTTTTTTGTCTGCCGCCGCCACAACGTTGTACAAATGAAGTCTTTTTATTTAAAAATACGTATGAATCACTGTGTTGACGACGTTTTGTTGACACACTTGTGCTACTGGTCGTTCCGCCCCACTGGTTCACGCTTGCGCCACCAAAGCAAACTCTGTAAAGGAGTACAAATCATTTAAATACACTGTAGTCAAATGAATCACTGTGTTTACTCAATTCTGTGCATTCTGTTTTTTGTAAGAATATATGCGACGGTTTATAGCTCTGGTCTTTAAATCTGATCTGCAATTCACCAAAAAGGTGATCGAGAGCGAAGGTTTCCTTTGCCAACCCTGAGCAGAGCTACGAGTCAATCGTGTTTATGTTCATGTTCCCGAGAACATCAGCTTTGGAATCCATTCCACGCCAGTAGTAGTAGAGGGTTTTTCGATACGTAATCCGGAGGGTGCATGTGTTCCCATGGTTAAATTCTAAGATGGCGCCTGTCAGGTGACCCGCCTCCTAGCGGAAAGAAGTGGATCTAACTAACCGAGTAGCGCCATCTGGCGACTCGGGCGGGTAGGGCGGGTAGAACGGGCGGGCAGAACGTGAGAATTAGGGCGTGGCTTCCTGTCAGCCTAGTGGTGGACCTAACTAACCGACCGTAGCGTCATCTAGCGACTCAGGCGGGTAGGAGGTTGTGCCTCCGGTGACGTGGGCTGGCGGGGGCGGGAGCGGTTATTGTGTGTGTGTGTGTGTGTGTGTGTGTGTGTGTGTGTGTGTGTGTGTGTGTGTGTGTGAATGCGCGTGTCAGAAATAACGAACGAAACACCAAAGTATACGTGTGCACACGAATTTTATTGACTAAAGATACAAGCGCAATGAGTATATGCTGTTTATGAAACCGCGTTTTAGTAACCGAAGACATGTGTGATGACACGACTTACGGGTGACTGAACACCATGCCAGCGGCCGTGAGCTTACGGGTCATGACGACCACGCCAGTGGTTCGTAATGTGATAAGACTTACGGGTGAATGAACACCGCGGCAGAGGTCGTGAGCTTACGGGTGTGTGACCACCGCGCCATAGGCTCGAATCATATAATGATGATGATGATGATACCTGTCCGTTAATGAAACAAGATATGTAGCGAAACGCATGCATCTTAGTTCAATAGTTTAAGCCAGTCGAACACACGACAATCGTTTGCTACCAGATCAGAGCCGAAACCGTTCACGAATACCTTCATAGGAAGTTCACGACATCGAAACATGAGATAAGCAAAACAGTATTGTCCGCAAACGTTAGAAACGGGACTCTGAAGTCTCTTTGAATTCAGTCCATTCTATACAATGTTTACTCATGAATCGTCGGAATTCGACGTGTCGTGGCGGCAAGCCGTACGAGCAGAAGTATTCACCTTGACCTTTATCGTCCACGTACAGCGCTATCCAATGTTCTCCCGGTTTCGTCCTGTTGTGCGTGTTGCATACGAAGGCGACCGGGTAAGCGTCTATCGTCTCGGTGAGGAGTATGTCTTTGGGTACGACCCTACGAACGATGGCCTTGGTGTGCGCATCCCGGACGAGTAGACGGACGATCTGCATGGTTTCCGTCAATAGTCGTAGATGACGTTGCGATTCTTATCGATCTCCAGGACGGTCTCGAACTCGGCGTAGGCGATGACGTTCACAGTGGTCTTCAATGCGTCGCGGAAATGAATTTCGATGCGCCGGTTGCCCTTTTGTACCAGATGGAAGCAGCAATCGTCGCACGAGTCAGTGGTGAGATCCAAGCCGAAGAAGGTGTACCGTGGCGGTAGTCGGCGCGAGTCAAGCCGTTTCCTCCATCCTGCCACACCTTACCCGTCGAGGTGAACAGGTTGTGGTAGCACCTGACGAAGAGGTTGTCGTCGAAATTTGGTTGGAAAGGTTTGGAGGGTATCTGTCGTCCTTCCACGTACACGGCGAGGAAGTTGATATGGTTGATTTTGGCGTTGAACGGGTTTTTAGCGTAGTTTCCATTGTAGGCGTCGTTGTCGATGCAGCACAGCACGAGACGTTTTGGAAGAACGCCGAGAAAGAGATTCTCTTGCGTGTGCAAACGGGTACCTGTGGGAATGGAGTAGACCTTGTAGTTGACGGGACGCATCGGGTATTTGGCTGTGCTTTTTTCGAGGGCCTTGATGTGAGCAATCTGCACGCCCGGATTCAATGTGGCCTTCTTGACGAACAGCGTGGCGTTGATGATCTTTATCTTGTAGTCGGGGTTGTTTCCGTCGGCCATGAACGCGAAGGCGTCCTTGCTGCGTACCAGACGTATCTTGACCTTTACGCCGTTGATGAGGAATTTATCCTGGAGGAAGAGGTCCACGTGGAGACGACCCATCATGTCGACCACGCGACTCCCAGTCGTACTGGCGCTTCTGGTGACGAGCCCCGCGTTGGCTGCATCTCCGGCGGCTATTTCGACGGCTTCCATACGATTACTCCTGTCCTTGCACCACAACTGACTCGTCAGTTGCGTCTCCTTGGCGTCGTCCCCGTAACTCAGCAGCGTCTCTATGTAGGCGTTCCGAATAGACTTCCTAGACCGTGTCCTCGTTGGTAGCGGGCACCTGCGAAATAAGGAAGGGCGCCTCCCGCTTGACGAGCGTAGTAGTCGTTGTAATTCATCTCTCTAGAACAGTGCCGTCCGTCGTCGTAGGAAATGAAGCGTCGTCGTCAGTTTTCCGCGTTCGAATGGCACGCGCCTGCCGGTATCGTCCCTTATATCGATCTCGATCGTGCCGAAGTCTTTGCACAGGACGGGTAGGTACTGGATCTTTTGAAAGGTCGTCGTCATGGTGTCGCCTTGTCTACCGTTCAGCGGGACGATACGTAGCAGTGGAACGAGGCTGTCGCCAACGATTCATGGTTCGATGCCGTTCGTGTAGACGTAGAGCGAGTCGAAACCCCGCGCCATGTCCACCACGGTGTCGGCTTCGATCAACGTTTCCTTCTTCTTCTTCTTTATCTCTCCGAACAGCATGGTCTCTTGAAAGCCTAGCATGGTCCTCAACATATCCCCGCTCAAGATGGCGTTCGACAGCATCACCACTGTAACCTTGTGCGTGATGGGGTTGTAGTATAGGCGCACAACATTATCCGGTAGCACACGTAGTAGAGCTTTCTTTATCGCTTTGATGAGATTCTGCGGTCCGGGTTCGATATTGGTTTTCGTCGTAGTCATCTCCTTCTCTTCATCCGTATTTCTTAGCCCTATACTGAACCACGCGTCTTTCTCTCTCACGTTGTGCCAAGTATGTGGATAGATTATCTCTGTCAGACCACACTCCCACTGACCCGACAAGTTGAGACGTTGCAGTAGTGTCGTGACGTAATGGGTCAACGTGTTATCGGGATGCGTACGCATGGAGCTTTGCTAGGTAGCGTCAGGTAGAAATCACTGCTGATCATGTTTTCGCAACGTCGGACTGGGTAGCAGGTAACCCAACGAACTACTCAACAGGGAGGTCCACAGAGTCGCGTTCTCGTGTCCGATGGATAGGTTGTAGATGCTGACCAAGATGACACTGTAAAAGACGATAACCTGACACAGAAAAACGATCTCCTCTTTGGGACACGCGGTACCGAAGATGTTCCACAGAGTCCTCTCTTTCTGTGGCGGCGGCGCGTCGACTTCTTCTTCTTCGACGACAACGGAAACTGTTGTCGTCTCGTCCGTCATGAGTGGATGAATGACATCTCGTCGGACACGTGACTAGTCTTTATAGCTCGACGAGAGCCTTGGCATCGATCCATCTATTGAATTCCGAAGGGTATTCAAAACATTTCACCAATACCTCCCTTCGCCTCCCTACCTTGCGTCGCTGCACTATCGATTCCACGCGGAACAGTTTATCGATAGGAACAGTCACCTTCTGCAACTCCGGTTCGTAGAAGGTGCCGTCCAGTATCTCCCCGAGATCGTCCGTCAGACGATAGACGGGCGGATCGGATGGATGCACCTCGCGTATCGTAAATATTTCCTCTGTCCAATTCGCCATGTACCCTTTGTCAAAACGTCTCTTGACCTTGCTGATACGCACGCGATCCGCCACGTGGTACTTGGATACGCCCTTACCGTGATGACCGCCGTACAAGCGCTGCCACACCTCTTCCTGATTAGATGGATTCACCTGCGACGGAGCCATCCCGATGCTGCGGTGAGGTGTGTCGTTGTACGCCCGCACCAGATCCGGAAGGATATCAATGTATCGCCACGTTTCTTTGTGCGTCAGGTATCTCCACGTCCGCGACCTTAGGGTGCGATTGAAGCGTTCCACGATGCTTGCCTTGGTCTCCTCGTTGTAGATGGAGAAGTGTTGGATACCGTACTTTTCCAATACACCCCGAACGCCACGGTTCAGGAATTCCAGACCTCTATCGGTCTGCAACGTCAGCGGACGAACGCCGTTGGTGAACAGTCCGTCCAGCGCCCTCGTCATAGACGTCGCCAACTTATTCTTCAGGGGAACGCATCGGGCGAGTTTCGAGAAGACGTCGATCACCGTGAGTAGGAACGTCGTACCCTCGTTGTCTCTTTTCAGACTGGACACGTCGACGAGATCGGCTTGCCACTGTTGATTCTAGCCTCCGACGACCACGCGTCGCCGCTTGAAATAAACTCTGACCGGTTTGTGTAGAGTATAGGCGTTCTGTTCCGATAGCCATTGTTCGACAATCTATCTCGGTACACGCTGTATAGGTCGGAAGGCGACTCGGCGAAAAGACTCGATACCTCCGTAACTCCCTACCTTAGTGGGATCGAAGTAGACTCCCGGGAGCTTTTTCCGGTGACGCGCCATAGTCGTATCAGATAGTTAACGGTGATCCCGGTCACGACGTGAAGCGCGGCGCAAGCGATACCGATAAAGAGACGACTGTTCCACGTCATTATACGTCGTCGTCTTTAAAGACTCTCCCATGCCTTAGGTCCTTCCGACGGTGGCGTGAGTATGGCGGCAGACGAGTCCATCCGATGACGACGCGCGAGGGGTGTCCACTGTAGGGTTCGTCGCGCTCTACCGAGCGATCGTGTGGCCGCTGCCGCCACCACGCTCTTCTTTTGCGTCTGCTGAATGTGTCGTTTCCTGTCCTGGTTACCCACCAACTCCATGGTTACGTTCGTATCACCGAGTTGACGCGCAAACACCTACTATCTCAACGGATCGCCGGCGGTCTTGCGCTTGCGCAGCAGATCGTTCACGAGATCAACCGCGTTACTTCCGGGTACCGCTACTCTTTGTGCATGAGCTCTCCGCGCGCGCTCCACGCGACGTCTCCATTGAGACGTTCCATCAGTCGCGCGGCTTTGGACCGAAGGGCCTTTGGAACGCTGTTGATGACTTCCGCTTCTATACCTCCCGCCGGAGGAGGGGGCGGTGGGTCAGTTGCCGCCGCCGCCGCCGCCGTGGCAACTGGCGAGGAAGGTGGTGGTGGTGGTGGTGGTGTCTTCACGTTCATCACGCGCACCGGTTCTCGCATGCGACGATCGGACAACGCGTTGTAGCGTTGCAACACATGATTATAAATGACGACCTTGTCTCCGTCGGTGAGATCCCGTCTGTCGAGTTTGACTTTCATCTCGTCGTCGAGGTCCTGTACCTTGCATCCTAGGATATTCGTCGGCGGTTCGCGAAGACTGTCCAACAGTCGCGGATCTACCAAGGCCATCTTCCGTGCGTGTTCCATCGTCTACTTAAGTAGCACCTCTTTGAGCAAGGGTAGAAAGACCGAACTGACCAACGGTGCTAGGAAAACCGACAGAAAACCACCGGTCTATCCCTCTCCGACCTGGTTATACCCCGACGAAGACGTCTCCCGACCCCCCTCGGCCGTCCCAACCCCTGGAGCAAGATGCGACGTCTCCTGTTCGCCGGCGTACCTCTCTCTGCCAACTCGCGCAGTTTTATTTTGTACTTACTCAAACGTTGTCTCTGTACGGGAGTCAAGGGAATATTCTTCTTCAATATTTTGTAGGCGCACTCGGTCAATGCGCACAAAAGATCAGCGTCGGCGTTGTTGATGATGGCTCGTCTCAATTTCGCTCTCTTGTACCTGTTTAGAGCCTGTATGCAGAGGATACGTCTCTTCACGAGCTCCGACATCATGTGACTGAAGAGACGACGTGCATGCGCAGTCGTCATATACCTTGGACTGGTACACGTACTGAACATCGTCGTCCGGAAAGATGGCCGTGCGCAGACGCATGTCTTCGGGCGTGTCCTGTTTCAGATCGATCAGGAGATAACCGTATGGTAATGACGTGGCGTCTTTGAACGCGTCCTGCCAAACTTCAGGCGTTCCGGATACATATGTCGCGCCAAGTGACCTATCTGCGACGCGTCGCGGGGATGCTTGAAGACCACCATGTATTGCGCGTTCAGACTGATCGTGCGCCTCTCCTTGTTTATCGGAAACAGGTTCTGCACGAGATAGAGTACGGAGGTGTTTTGATAATGACTCTTTTTCGTGAACAAGGTCGTGACCCGTTCATCCGTTTCCGCCATCAGATCGTCTATGACCACGAGGTTTCGCGTCGATGCGTCGAACGCGCCGTTCGCCAACCCTTCCTCGAACCGTACCGTGTCGTTGTCTACGGACGCGAAGGCGTTCTGCCATTCTCCATAACACCAAGTGATCTTCTCCGGAGGCGGATCTATCATCCTTGCGGCGTGACGTAGAATGCGCGTCACGAAGGTACTCTTACCGCATCCCGTCGGACCCGCGACGATACAGATGAAGGGATGTTTCCATCGTGTATCCATGATCGCCGCGTCTTCTAGTAGGTGGTCGCGATCCCTTTGACGTTAGATACGACGATACCTCCACCGCACGAAGAACGAAGGGGAACGTACAACAAGACGTATATGACGTACAGGTACACACCAATTATTCCTACTACCGATAATCCTATGACCACTCGCGTCCGTGACATGGTGTTCTATGACGATCGAATGCGTGACATCTGCCTAAGTAACTTTTATTTTTGTCTACTGTCTGCATACTAACCACGTGACAGCTAAGAGGCGCCACTAACCCCAACTAACGTAGGGGCGCATTTCCTCTTTGTATCAGCGGTGTTTCGGCGTAGACTTACACGGCAATCGATCGTTATATCACACGTCCACCGGTCACGTTGTGACTCCGTCCTCGTGGACCACGCGCTTGGCGTAGAATTAGGTCAAATCCGCGCGTTCCTGCATGTACGTCAACACGGACGAGTGATTCACCCGGAACCCGCGGTTCTTTCCACTTCCGCTCCGTCGATTGGTGAGCACGTTCAGGAACGCCTGCTTGTTGATTGTGTTGAGTCGCTTGGTCAGACCCTTGGTGCTGTATTTATCGACGGGACCCGAACAATAGTAGGTCTTGCTGCACAGACCCAGAAAACAGTCGCCGGACCATTCGACCTTGAAGAGTCCCGGTGTTCTCTTGTCGTACGCTTTGCGCGCCTTGCAACACGTCTCGGTACCGCTCCACGGACGTCCGGTCAGTTGACAGCGCACGTACTCGCTCCGATGATCATCGCCACTTTCGGACGGTAGCCATTCGGAGCGGTGACGAAAGTAGTCTTCGCGTAGTGCCGGGGTAACGTGGTCGTCGATGGACTCACCGGCTAGAGCCAGATATGCGCTGTCCGTATCGGTTTCGCAGAACTCGAACAGCGGACGTTCCACGTACCTGATCATGAAATCGTAGTAGAACTCCAACATGCGTAGTTTGACCCACTGCAAAACGAAGAAGCCCACGTGCGTGGGCAAGGCGTATTTGACGTTCCTCTTGTGCATCTCTATCTCGTACGCATCGTCGGTAACGACGTCGAGCTGTCGAAAGAGACGATTGTTAATCATAATCGATGCCCTCTTCTCTCTGCAGTAGGCGACTTCGCGGTGCCTATTGACGTTAGTGATAAATTTCCCATAGGAAGAATTCCCCATCAGTTTGTTGGTGTTCTCGATCATGGCCTTGTCGGGGTTGACGTCTCCCTCGCGACGCGCGGCGGACAACGCCTCACCGAATCGTCGGAAGCACGCGATCGGTGTGTACTCGATGACCTGGTAGACGTGCATCACCACGAGTCCGTGTTCCAGGTACCATCGCAAGAGAGGTGTAGCGAGCGAGATCTTATCTCCACGATAATTTCCGACGAGCATGTGACGCGGGGTTGACATGATGTCGTGTTCTTCGGCGTATCGACGCATGAAAGGTCCGAGGTCATCGCGGGTCATGTGAATGTTCTTGAAGATGGGCTGCATCTCGGCAAAGTGCGCGCGCAATTCCTCCGGTACACGAATGTCGCACTGAATCATTCCGAAAACGCTGCCATTGCGTACCCCTGTCTGGATCTCTTGTGACGTCATCTTCCATGGCACGCGTCGACGACGGCGGCGACAGGTGGCGTCCAGAAACAGTTTCACGCTCGGATCGCGTCTCGTGACCTTCCACTCGCATTCCCACATCTTGACGACCCTGACAAAGTGACGAAGGTAGGCCGTGTTCTATCGTGTTTCGGCGAGGAGTTGAGTTATGGGTTTCCCGTTGAGATTGTTGACCTCACGGCCGGTGCACAGACATCCGTGATAGAAGCATCCGTGAAACTGATAGTCCGTCTTTGTTTCGCTGCACCAGCCGTCCACCAGGAGTTTACCGATGCGCTTCTCTCGTCCGTTGGACTGGTGACGTATGACGCGTCCCGTGCTTTCGGTCTCCCACGACAGCCATTCGGCGGCCATCTCTCCGGTGGGCTGTGCCGGTTCGGGTCGGAAGTCCTTCTCTTCCCGTCGTCGCGTGTACCGTCACGTCGGCATGTCTTGCGATAGAGACCGCAATATATACAATGCGTTTGCACCGTAACCGACAATGGACTGACACGTTCGAGCCGCATCACCGTAGTCGTTCCGACATATCTTCGTGACCCCCTTCTCGTGATGCTGGTGAAGATGAGTGAAGGCCCTCCGACGATGTTATCTCTGACCAGTTGATGGACATCCTTCTTCGTTTCGTTGAACAGTGTAAAGAAGATCTTATCCGGCACGTAGTTGAACAGGTGCATCAATGTCAAACCGGGTATACTGATGGCTTGTTTGAACATGTCGAGATCGCGTTGTCGGTAGAAGGCAAACTGTTTGGCGATGGCCTCCAGGAAGGGTACGACGTCCCTGTTGTTGTTCCAGACGAGTAAGTCCCGCAACGTCTTCATGTTGTTTTCTCGCCACGCCTCTTGACAATGGGCATAGTCCTCGTCGGATATACCTTCGTTCTTCAGTCGACTGAAGAAGGCCTCTTTTGGAGGGAGAACGGTGTCATCGAGTCTCTCAAATCTGTCCATGTATTCGTACGGGAAATGACCTTTCGTAACCTCGCAACCGTACGCTTTCAGGTACTTATCATACGAGAATCTCGGGGCGATATAATGAGTCATATCGAGGAATTTCAGGTCATCCGTCGATAGTCACATAAACGTGTTGCCACGTTTGATCACGTGAAAGTCTCCACCATCCTCCTCCTCTTCCCCTTCCTCCTTCTCATCCTCCTCTCTGTCTTTCGTCGTGGATAGGAAGTAGGGTACCAGGAACTGTTTGACGACGTTCAGATCGTACCTGCCCGAGTTGAATCCGATGACGGACAACTGATGAAGCCAACCGTACAATTGACCCATGAGTGTCTTGTAGGGATTGGTCGGTTGTTGCTGAGAGTCGTTGTCCGCCGCCGCCGCAGCCTCGAGCTCGTCCCAGGTCGCGATCGCATCCGCGAGTTCTTGAAGGACGCTCTCGTAATCGTCTATCATAGCTTCGTAGGCAGCATAGCTCATAGACTGAAGGATGGACATCATGTCGGACACCAACTTGTTGCTATCGCCATCGGTGATAAGACATCGTACTTCTTCGAATCCGGTTACGTTACTCGCCAGTGACACACTCAATGGTACGTGACGAGACACCCAATGGACCTTGTCGCTGTCTGATGGAAGGTGTGACGTATCGAACCAGGACTCGAAGTCGAAGGTATCGCGATAGGGGTAGTAGCGCAATCACTCGGGAACACGAATGTTTTTGTCGTCCAAACGCTGGAAGACTGTCGGCGACGGACGGTAGACACCACCCGGATAGATCTTTCGCACGGCTCCCTTACACGTGCGCTCGTGTCTCTCTAGATGGTACGCGTCTTTCCATAACGAGTCACCACACTTCCTGCAACGATAAGAATGACAGTACATATTCACGACTAGTATATAGGAAAAGTGTGTCTCGTAGAGATTGACTTACAAGGTGTTGGAATAGTGACACAATGAACGACGCACGAGCTCGGCAGTCGCCTTTCCGTCTTCTTCCGTCGGTTCAATGAGGGTGTAGGCGCACACGTTGATCTCAAAGGTGGTCTCGACACGATAGAGGTCGTCCATCGTCACTCCATCAAAGTCTTTCATAGACACTCCGTCTCGAGCGTACTTCTCGTAGAGAACCCTCACAGTGGGCTCCAGGTAACGTGGGTCACATCCGTGATGCAGAGCCAGACAACGGAAGAGACACAGATTGTCGGTGTACTTCTTGTTGTTGTTGCCTTCTCTTTCCAGTCCGTTGACGGCACAATTGTTCTTGACGTACTTGGAAAGACCGATGTCCGCGCATCCTATCGGATGGTCTACGATGTGGTTGACTAAGGAGTTGACGTTCGTCACCACCTCGCATACCCATTGACTGTTCGGACGTTGATTGATCGCCCACTGCAAAACGTCTGTTTCTCGGATACGCTCCAGAAATCCATCAAAGTCTTCGGCATTGGTGATAAGACACGGTTCATCGAGATAACGTCCGCAACAGTTGCATGACGAATGGTAGTATCTGAATCTATGTGTGATCTTGTTCCTCAATACAAAACCATAACTAAGATTAATCTTAAAGGCGTGTGTCTGTTCACGAAACATGATATTCAATGACGGTTCTACAACCGTCGTGTCCGGTGTCGTCACCCTGTAATTGTACAAGGATTGAATGGGTCCTCTACTCATGTGACTTCTTATGGTCGACCAGTGGTCTCGAACGACATCTCGCATGTCCCTAGACAGATCGTCGACCAAGGGGAGTCGTGGGGAGGACGTATGGGATCGGCGTCGTCGTGTCTTTCGCGTGGTCGCTCTTCGCGTCTTGCTCGCTTGGATGCCTTCCTCCTCATCACTTCTCGTCTACTACATACCTTGATATGTTGTATCAAGTGGTCACGTCTTGCGAATTCACGTGCGCAAGTCTCGCATCGGTAAGTATCGCTTTTCTGTACGGGTACCCTACCACATGACGTCGTCATGTGTCGTAACAAGGTATATCGTCTCGCGAAGTCTTTTGAACACACCTGACATCGGTGGGTGGTGGTGGTGGTGGTGGTGGAGGTGGTGGTTCTTTTGTATTCAGGAGATAGCGCCACTCGCGACGGTGCTTTGGTGTAGGCATGATCGTCGTCGACTCGTGGTGAGTGAACCGACGGTTATAAATGATTTAGGTGTATGTGACGTTGTAAGTCGTCGTATGTATTGCTGACGATACCCCAGTGTCGACTAACGTGCTTCTTCATAACGCTGTATTCACCTACAACTGAAGGATGAAGGATCCTTGCCTATTTCTATATATCAGACACTATGCGACGTCGTGTAAACGTTGTCTATTGCTATATATGTACATGTATGTGTGCGTGCGTGCGTGCATGCATGCGTGCGTGCGTGCTATATAGGACACTGACTGTATACCGCAAAGTCACTCTTCGGTACGAAAGAACAACGGACGACCGAGAAGGGTATTACATCTACCTTTATTTTCTATGATACTATCAATTACAATATTCAAAATCGAAAACTCCTCCTACTACTACTACTATGCAACTAATATGACAATTAGAGGCGCCTCTAACCCCAACCATCGTAGGCGGGGCGCATTTCTTCTTTGTCACTACATAGTATCAGTATGTTCATCAAAATGGACATGGCTATATAGTTCTCTACGAATAGTAGAGGTCACGGCTTCAATGTGTTCATCACGAATAATATTTCTTGCTATCTAGTTGCAGCAATGACGTACCGCGTCTTTCAGTGTACGTGGTGATGATGAGTATAGCACATTCGATAACCGTGCTATGTCTCTGTCTAAGGAAGCTATGGAGTCAAACGGTTCGCCATACCCCAAAGACATGCAGTCGAGAAAACTCGACCATATCATATGTCCATGTCAAATAATAATGGAACACTAATAGATAACTTGTTTTGTAAATTAACCGATCCTGCAATAACACCAAAATCAGGTATTTTAACGAAACAATTATCGGACCATCAACCATATTTTACCTTTCTAAACAAAGTTCCCCACAAAGAACCACCACCTAAATATATTAAAATTAACATACAAAATCAAGAAGCAATTTCCAAATTCATAAATGAAATCACCTCATCAGATGTTTATAATAAACTTGATCAATCGCCTTTTGCTAATCCAAACATAAACTATAACATTTTACATGAATTAATCAAATGCGCAAAAAACAAGCACATGCCATATAAAACAGTTAAGTTAAAAAAATACAAGCACAAAACATTCGGCCTGCTCGAATCAATACGATAGAGAGACAAATTATACAAGAAACTCAAAATGCCCCTGCCTGATTCACCTGAAAATTTAGCAATTCGGACTAACCTAATAACGCATAATAGCATACTTAAAGAAGTATGCGAACAGCCAAACAACTGCATTGTGAAGCTTCTTTTAATAAATACAAAAATAATATTAAAATAACTTGGTAAACTATAAGCGATATTCTGTCCAGAACACGAGAAAAGAAAACTTTCCCTAAATCGTTTATATATAATGACGAAATTATAACAAACAAAACGATTATTGCAAACACATTTCATACATTTTTTTACCAACATTGGCTCAAATTTGACCAAACAAATCAGCAATCCTACTAATAGAAATTACATATGTTATCTGAATGAGCAGTATAGTAATTCATTTAATTTTAAAAGTATTGACGAAGAAACTATATCTAAAACAATAGCTAATATTCAACCAAAAACAAGTTATGGGTATGACGGTATTTCGTCACGATTACTAAAATTACCTAAACCAGCTGTGATAAAATCATTAACATTAATTACAAATCAAATATTAGCTACAGGTATCTTCCCTGATAAACATAAAATCGCTAATGTAATTCCAATCTTTAAAAAGGGTGACAATACCCAATTCAGAAATTATAGACCAATATCATTATTACCAGCTATATCAAAAGTAGTTGAAAAGATAATTTGCAACAAACTAGATTCCTTTTTCAAAAGGCAAAATCTCTTGTTCGAAAACCAATATGGATTTAGAACAATATGTTGAAATAGAGGATATAAAATCGGAAATGCATAATATTTCAACTGGCGTACCCCCAGGCTAAATTTTAGTCCCTCTGTTGTTTATAGTATACATTAATGATTTTGCCAAGGCCAGCCAAAAGTTTATTTTATAATGTATGCTGATGATAACACCCTGTCAGGTACTCTTGACTCATTTTCAACATATGAACAAAATTGAACTGTAGACGTTGCTATAAATAGAGAACTGGGAAAAATTAGTGAATGGCTAAAACTTAACAAATTATCTCTAAACCTAAGCAAAACTAAGTACATGCTTTTCAAAACAGCCAGAAGAAAAAATGTGACTTCCCTATTATTAATCATAGATAACACTACTATTAATAGAGTGGCAGAATTTAATTTTCTGGGAATAACTTGTAATGAACAATTTAACTGGAAAAATCACATTAAAAAAATTTCAAATAGGGTTTCAATGACGTTAGGTGTATTTAATAGACTAAAACAGTTATTACCTCTTAATATAAAGATCATATTCTACAATACACTGATACAGCCACACTTAAACTACGGTGTTACTGCTTGGGGTTATAAATGTGACAGAATTCAGAAACTTCAAAAGAAACTTGTCCGAATTATTAATGTAAGCAAATATAATGCTCACACTGAACCACTGTTTAAAAATCTTAAATTGATAAAAGTAGAACACATATTAAAATCACAAGAACTAAAACTATATTATAAATACGTACATAACAAACTTCCTGTTTACCTTCAAAATTTACCGCTTCATCAAAACAATAGCATTCACAATTTCAACACACGTGGGCAATATAATATACACACAATCATGGTAAACACGAATTTGCCAAACAAAGCCTCATATACACCTTGCCGTATACTATCAATAATGCACCTGATTTAATAAAAAATAAAGTTTACACTCACAACTTACACGGGTTTGGCATGTATGTTAAACATTATTATTTGCAGACGTATCTACCTGTATGTATATTACAAATTGTTATATTTGCCATCATGAGTGAATAACAAACAGGAATACATATTTTAGGTGTACCTCTTTGGATGAATAACAGTCGTCCATTATCATGTATGCTGTCATGTTATAGGCCTTGCATTGACTTAATCTGTTGACCGATTATTGCTACTTTTTTATACACCAGGAATTGTCATTATTATGACTGGGTGGCTCCCACGAGAGCGGCTTTTTTGCCTTAGTGGGAATCTTCCTGAACCTCACGTGATAATTTATATACAATTCTGTGATCATTATACTTTTATATACTCACTTATTGAGTTACATGTATATGGGTCAAAATAAAAACTACTGTCTGTCTGTCAGTCTGTCAGTCTGTCAGTCTGTCAGTCTCTCAGTCTCTCAGTCTCTCAGTCTGTATGTCTGTCAGTCTGTCTGTCTGTCTGTCTGTCTGTCTGTCTGTCTGTCTGTCTGTCTGTCTGTCTGTCTGTATGTCTGTCTGTCTGTCTGTCTGTCTGTCTGCCTGCCTGTCTGTCTGTATGTCTGTTAAGCATGACCCCGCTTTTAGAAACCCATGTTGAGATGGGTTTAGCAAGTTATGTTTAACAAGAAACTCCACCATGTGATCTTTAATTAGTCTTTATAATAACTTGCAAATCACTGATTTTAAACTCACTGGTCTGTAGTTCTCTGACTTGTTTCTGGAACCTTTTTTGAATAGCGGTATAATGTTTGCTTCTTTCCATTCAAAGGAACCACTCCCTCTTCTAATGACAAGTTGTAAACTGTTGCAGGCGGTATGCTAATTTGTTCTACAATTTCCAGTAGTAGTTTAGGCGGAATCCCATCCACTCCAGTTGATTTATTATGCTTCATAGCCATTTTTTCTTAGCTGCCATTTCCGGGGTTACAGTTAGCTGTCCTAAATAGCCTGATTTCGCCCCATTGAGCTTATCCTCTAGTACTTGCTGTGAACTAATATCTTCCCTGGTAAACACCGAACTAAAATACTCATTCAGGTCTTCTGTCATTAAGTATCCCTCCGATATTATATTTCCAGCATTATCTTCTAGAGGACCGACCTTATCGTAAACTTTCTGTTTGCTCCGAACAAAAGCATACAAACTCTTGCTGTCTTGTTTTATATTATAAGCTAATTTTTGTTCGTAGTTTCACTTCGAATTTCGAATTTCAGGTGTAGCTTGGTTTAGTACTTCTTTATAAATGTTGTAGTCTTCGTCATTTCCAGTACGTCTATATTCCACATCATTTGTTGGTACTTAATTTTTCTAATTGCTTCTTTCGATAAGTATTTCTTTCTGGACCGTTTCCCTTGTTTTTTTTCAAGGGAACAAATTTGTCGACGATGCATTCAATTTCATCTTTAAGATTTTCAAGCATTATGTTGCTGTCTTATTCCTCAGTGTGTTGTTCCAGTCCATCTCTGCTAATTATTTCCTCATTTCCTAATATCTTCCTTTGTGGAATTTTTTAATTATTTCTTTCTGATTTTACTTTGATGGTAACATGTATCTGGTTGTGATCACTACTTCCCAGTGACTCACATAATTTGACAGTGTTAACTAATTCATAATGTTTACTTTCAAAATGTATCCTTCGTCTAATGTTCAATTATACCATATTAATTATTTTTAATAGATTACTTTTACTATTATGTAACTTGTAAAACGATACAGAATCAAGAATTCAACCATCAACTAAATATATTTAAATTATAAGCATATTTTAACAAGTTTTGGTCCTGTCATATTCAACTTAATAAAACCGTTAGCTAGTATCAGTGATTATCGCTCACTTTCAAAATGTTGTCGTTTGTAACTATTACACTGTTAAATCATTACGTTACAAAACATGCTGTCTGTGGGTTTTTTCTATTGACCTTCTAGATTATTATTGGGCTTTTATATTATTACAATAAAACCGTATTTAAAACGGAATCATGGTGCAGTTTAGTTGTGAAACGATTCACTAAGGCATTGACTCTGCTGTCAGTTTCTGCATATCTATGACTACGGCTGAGTGAACTTTAATCAATATAAATAGTTCTCACTCCCTTAGCAGGCCTGTAAGTCTCAATTTAGTTACCGGAGTTGGCCCCGGTTCAACATTTTCAAATTAAATAAATTAGGATTTTTTTTTTTTTAATTTAGACTCTATTGACCTTATAAATATAATTTATTTTTTGACTTACCCCTTAGCTTTAGCTCTGGGCTTAGCATTCTTTACTATTTATTATCTATATGATATGATATACTTATATGGTTTTGCATTATTAATTTCTACTGAATATGATAATAGTCTAACGTAATTATGTCACCATTATTCTTATTGGGTGTTTTCTGCTAATCTTGCTCTATTGTTGTAAGGAATACATACCATGCAAACCATTGACGTCTAATCATTTTGATGTGTTTTTCCTACTCACACTAAAATGCATCAATCTATTTCAATTTTGCATAGCCATGTCTTCATGTTTGTTATAATAAACAATTATTGCCAATCCCCGCTCTATACCAACATTGAAATTAGCAATAATTGTATTATTAGTAGGAGATGTAAGTCTCAACCCTGGGCCAGATGTTGGACGATACATTCGGGTGGCCACTACAAAACGTTCGATCTGTACGAGATAAGACAGACCCACTTCGTGATTTATTAATTTCAAAGACAGTAGACATTCTTGCTGTAACTGAGACCTGGCTCAGACCACATGATACACCTGCATGCATTGCTGGCGTTTCTCCTTCATGTTATACCTTTCACCATCGAACATGTGGAGGTGGTGTTGGCTTTCTAATACCACAGCAGTTCAAAGTGAAATTACATTCCAACCCTGAATATTCCTGTTTTGAGTCCATCTGTGCTGCAATTTCAGATTCCTCTTTCTCCGCATAGTTTGTTTATATCTATCGCCCTCCAGGACATCAGGCAAATTTCTTTGAAGACTTTCATGATGTGTTAGAAAATCTGGCAATTAATCATTCAGAATTTTACATTATTGGTGATTTTAATCTTCATTTGGATATATACCTTCCACAATTACAACTACGTTTGGTGATATGTTGGCATCCTTTGATTTGAAACAACATGCTACCTTTTCGACACATGTATATGGCCACTGGCTTGATAATATCCAAGCACCTCCTGTTTCAGGTGGGCTATCAGACCACCATACTGACATTGCTAACGCTTTGTGGTAAGGAGCGAACGGGTAATGAGTGGTAACTTACGTTCGGTAGCATTGTTTCTATATGTGGCCGCCATTGATCCTGAGCCAGTGCATCGGATGTCTTGCTCGGGTGGATCGGAGTGGCGCACGTGGTATGAGTGCGGTTGGGGTTTATATACACGGTTGGGTTATTGGTGTGCAGTGGAGTGTGCAAGGGATAGTGAGTGAGCGGTGATGAGCAGTGCTGCCATCTGGTGACTTCCACAATTCTCCATCCTTAAGACGTAAGATCGCCAACCATATATCCCACTTTTAAAGCACCCAACTTGAATTCCATTTTAAACTTAATATAATTATGTAAGTAATAATTCACAAATTAGTCAATCTATCAAACCTCGTCAATTTAATAAACCCAATTAATTTGATCATCGTTAAATAGTTATACACTTTGTTATGAACATTGCCAGTAATTGCTATGAGCAGTGATAGTACATTAAAAATTCAAAAAACAAAACTCCTTATAACATAGTAATGTGGTGAGAGTAATATATAGATGGCGCAGACTACGGGTCGGTGGCGAAGATCAAAGGAACATCAAAGGGTTTGGTTCATTCGTGTGGCGTTTTGGCTCAGTCAGAACTGGGTTGTTTACTTATAAAAAATATGACAGCTTACTTATAAAAAAGTTTTATTAATAGTTTTATTAACAGGTATTTGACTTTTCCTTTTTTATGATCGGTCGTGGCGCCAGCATCGTTTTCATTTAAGTACATGTAGTGCTGACCTCTAGTGACTAGGCGCTAAAATAAAGTACATAGTAGCGCCTCTAGCGCAATAATCGATAATGATAATCGATAATAATAAATGATCAATATAGTCGATAATCGATAATCAGTATATATTATATAGTGCTGACCTCTAGTGGCTAGGCACTAAAATAAAGTACACAGTAGCGCAGGCGCTAAAATAAAGTACACAGTAGGGCCTCTAGTGCGATAATCGATAATGATAATCGTGTAGTGCTGACCTCTAGTGAATTGGATCTAAAATAAAGTACACAGTAGCGCCTCTAGTGCGGTAATCAGACACTTATGTGTAAGGTTATATAGTGGTTATGCGTGAGGTGTAGTCAGTAGCGTGCGTCTCTAGATATAGAGCGTATACGTTTCGGAGGGTCGATGTCGTTCCTGTCGAATTTTCATCCGTGTCGAATCGTAGCGTACGGTCGGGGTTTAAAATCCGTCGAGCTCGCTTACCAGTTTAGAAAAGCGATGTTTAACGAAGACGAAGAAACCGCGGAGTACATCAAAGCGGCGTGTTCGGCCTATATAGCGAAACGACGAAGTTACGGAATCGGGAAAACGAGAACGGGCGCCGAATGGGAAGACGTTAGAGTCGAGTGTATGAAGAGCCTGTTGATGAGTAAGTTCAGGGCGTCGAAAAAGTTCAAAGACGCCTTATTGGCTACCGGGGATGCCGAATTGGTGGAGTGGGTGCCATCAAAAGAAGACTTTTGGGGTTGCGCCCACGGGTAAAAAGAAGGTTAGAACATGCTTGGCAAATTGTTGATGGAGGTGCATCATAAATATAGAAGAAACGAATAAAAAGGCATCGTTCGTTTCCCGCGCGCCAGTCGTCCATATGGCCACGTCGTGGAAGCATCCTTTTACGTGTATAGTGGCCGGCCCTACGGGGTGCGGTAAGACTACTTTCGTCGATCTTCTACTGCAGTTCGCCTCCTCTATGATCGAGCCGCCGCCGGAAAAATCCTGTGGTGTTACGGCCAGTGGCAAACCGCCTACGATTCTATGACAGCCGCTCTAGAATTCGTAGACGGTTTGCCGGATCCGAAGCTTTTAGACGCCAAAACGAGGACGCTTCTAGTACTCGATGAACTTATGGAGGAAACCGATTGTCGGAGCACGACCTTGTTCACTAAAAAAGTCATCACTGCAACGCGTCCGTCGTACAGCTTCTGCAGAATCTCTTTCCGGAAGGGAAAGAAAACCGCATAATCAGCTTAAACGCACAGTACATGGTCCTCATCAAGAGCCCTCGGAACGCGGGGCAAGTAGGTCACCTGGCGAAACAGATGTATCCGAGTAGAACCAACTACATGATGGAGGCCTTCAAAGACGCCACGTCAGCAGCCTACGGTTACCTCCTGGTGGACCTGAAACAGGAAACATCCATTTTTCCCGACGATAGCGTTCAGTAAGTCTACGCGCCGACGAGAGTATAAAAAGAGGAGCGCGTCGCGGCCGACGTCATTCGTCAGGATGACAGTCCGCGTCAAGAGGCACATCCTGGCCCTGAATCTGTTGCGTAGATACAAATGGAATACGGATCTGGGAAAAGCCGTAATCGCCCACGCGGATTCCGATCTCATCTGTAGTCTGTGCTACTGCGCGTACAACATTCTGAGCGGGAACGTGAAATTATCGGCGAAAAAGTGCTGGCAAAATACAGGAACCATATGCGCAAGCTAGTGTCGATAAAAAATGCACGTCAAACAGAAGAGGGCCGTCCTGCAAACGCGGTCGGGCGCTTTTTTGACGGCGCTGCTGGCACCGTTGGCGAGCGCTTTTCTGCCCCTCCTCAGACAGGCTATAGGTTGATGCAGTACGCGAAGACGATAGCGTTGGTAGAACCCCGGTTGGTGGAGAGTCTACTAACGTTACTATCGCAACCGACCACGAACACGTCGCGTGTGATGAGTAGCCTGAACGACGACATGGAAACCGTTCTCGAGCGTACGGATTTGTACGAACGAGAAAAGGTAGCGTCGTACAATCAACTGCTGAGTCGCTACAACGTCTCGCGTGCAGCAACCGATGGGAGTGTCCATAGTGAACGACGGAAAGTCAACGACCGACCAGTCGCCGCCGCCGCCGCCGTCAACGGATCCGAACGATATAGAGAGCGAGATCCTCAAAAGCGTACCAAAAAATCTAAAAGAAAAGGCCCGCCTCCTGATGGCAAAACTGAAAACCGACCCGCTGATCCGCTGGAGCGATCGATGGGAGTTCGTATACAACGGAGCGCCTATCGCGGGAAGCAACATGGTAGATCTAGTGAATGATCTTATGCGACAGAGAAAGATGGCGCCCACGCCTGTTGGCTGGGAAGCGTTCGCTGACCGTATAAGGCGGTTGAACGTCCCTATGGAGCTCGTTGGTAATCCCCAGCGTCGAGCGTACATACAACGCGCGCAGAAGCGAAAGAGTAAACACCGCATTCAGTCTCTCGAATGCGCGCCGTGGGTCACCTATTAAAGAGGTTGAGAAACGCCCGAGCCGCTCACAAGCTAGTATGCTCCCTCGAAGGTCAGTGCTCGTCGTCGCCCTCGCCGGCGTAGTCTACTTCTACTTCGACTAAAAACGGGCGGGCAGTTACGGCGGCGTCGACGCGTTGCACCGGGCGACCGACGTAGTACCCAAGCCGATCGTCGAGCGGTGGCTATCGGAGCAGGACGCCTATACGCTTCACAAGCCGATCAGACGATTCAAACGCCGTTGCTTTATCGTAGGCGTTCGAAACCAGCAGTGGCAAGCCGACCTCGTCGACGTAGCTAAACTGAAAAAGCACAACGACGGTATAGCGTTCCTATTGACGGTCATCGACGTCTTCTCGAAGCGAGCGTGGTGCGTCCCGTTGAAGAGTAAATCCGGTCCGGCGCTCGTTACGGCCTTCGAGGGCCTGCTGTCGTCGCAACCGCCGAACGCCCTGCAGACCGACAAGGTGACCTAGTTTCTCAACAGGCCCTTTCAGCAACTTTTGAAGGCGCGAGGCGTCCATTATTCCGTGACGCACAACGAGGAGACCAAAGCGAGTGTCGTGGAGAGATTCAATCGTACGCTGAAGACCCGCATGTGGAGGTACTTCACGAACCATCAGACGCTGAAGTACGTGGAGCCGTTGCAAGACTTCGAGCGGTCGTACAACAACGGCTACCATCGAAGCATCGGTAGGACGCCGGCGAGCGTCAACGCCGCGAATCAGGGGAGCGTGTGGCAGCGGCTGTACGGCGGCGGCGGGGGGCGAACAAGAAGCCGAATCTGCGAGAGGGAGACCGCGTACCCATCAGCAAGGCGAAGGGACGATTCAAGAAGGCGTACATGGCTAACTGGAGCGAAGAGCTCTTCACCGTCGTATAATCGCACCCGTTCGCCCCTCCCGTTTACCGATTGATGTAGGACGCCGGAACGATACTAGACGGAACCTTCTACGAACCGGAGATACAAAGAGTAGTTGTCTCGAAGAATCAACTGTATCGGGTGGAGGCGGTTCTGCAATCTCTTTGACAGCCTGTTTCGAAGTGCCTTGCCGCTCATCAAGACAGGGGCCCTGGTGCTGGGCAAGCGCACGCTCAACACGGGCGTGCGCATGGCGCGGGACGTCGTCGCCGGAGGGAATTTGAAACAGTCGGTAAAGCGACGCGCGAAGGAGGCCGGGGCCGACCTTCTCGACGGGCTGTTGAATTCGTCGCCGCCGACGACGACGACGACGAAAAAGCGACGACGCGCCATAAAGTCGCCCGGCACGCCGGCGAAGCCCAGTAAGAAGAAGCGCCTTCGAAAGGAACGGACGTCGAGCGACATATTCCCCGCGTAGAATGGCATTCGTGCATAGAGAGTCGTGCGATGGCATAAAGAGCGAACTGGACCTGTTCAGCGTCCCGACGACGCAGACGAGCATCGAGAGCTGTCAGTGGAACGATCACCAGCCGCTGACGTTCCTCAATGCGGGCGGCCCTATCGAGTTCCTCGTCCCGGGATCGGGACACCACTATCTGGACCTGGCGAGCGCTAGACTGTACGCGCACGTCAAGGTGGTGCAGGAGGACGGCACCGATCTCGCGCACGACAGCGTTGTGGTCCCGGTCAACAATTTCCTGCAATCGATGTTCAGTCAAGTCGACGTGTCGCTGAAAAGCACTCTCGTGAAGCCGTCGACCAATACGTATCCGTACCGGGCCTATATCGAGACCCTGCTGAGTTACGGTTCTGACGCCAAAAGGTCGCAGCTCGAGGGCGGCATGTGGTGCAAGGACACCGCCGGGTTCATAGATGCTACGGCGAACGCCAACGCCGGGTGGCAGCACCGGCGCCACTACATACGCGACAGCCGCGAGGTGGACCTTTTGGGACGCCTGCACGCCGACGTGTTCTTGCAAGACCGGTACCTACTGAACGGCGTCGACGAAAAGATCCAACTGGTGCTAAGCAAGCACGCCTTCGCGCTCATGGGCGCCGTCGTCGATCCGGAGTTCAAAATCGTTCTACTGGAGAAATACCAGCAGGTGCGAAAGGCCAAGGTGAACCCGGCCGTCCAGCTCGGTCACATCGAAGCGCTGACGAAGGGGACGGCCAAGTACCCGCTGCGTCGCGTCGACTGCAAGGATTTCTCGATACCGCAAGGCACGATGTCTCATACGCACGAGAATGTCTACCTGGGCACGCTCCCGAAACGAGTGTTCATGTGTCGGATTGACAACGACGCCTATAACGGGGCCTACAATAAAAACCCGTTCAACGCGAAGCAAAACAGCATAAACTTCCTCGCCCTCTACGTCGACGGCCGCCAGGTGCCGAGCAAGCCGCTGCAGCCGGACTTCGTGCATCGGTGTTACATCCGGAGCTACATGAACCTCTTCGGCGCCACGGGGAAAGCGTACGTGGACAAGGGGAACGACCTGACGCGCGCCGACTTCGGCAACGGCTACACCATCTTCGGCTTCGACCTGTCGCCCGACTGCTGCGACGGCGATCACTTCAACATCGAGCGTAAGGGGAACCTGCGCGTGGAGGTACACTTCGCGAAGGCGCTGCCACGGACGGTGAACGTCGTCGTGTACGGGTAGTTCGATACGGTGCTCGAGATTGACAAGAACCGGAACGTCGTATACGACTACTGATCCGATGGACACGCTTCAGCTGATAGGCCGCCTGGCGGTCAACGCGTACACTAAAAACGTCGTCGTCGGGGTCGAGCCTAAAGACGAGGTACAGGGACGGCGGCTCAACGCTTACCCGACAGCGTTCGTGTGAAACACCGACGACGGCGAAGAACCGGGGGAACACTGTGTGGCCGTCTACGTGGACGCCGACCGGCGAGGCGACTACTTCGATTCGTACGGACTGACGCCGCTGAACGCCGACTTCCACGCCTTCCGTCGCCGCAACTGCGACTCGTGGACGTACAACGACAAGAGATTGCAGTGCGGCGTATCTGATGTGTGTGGACAATATTGCTTCTCCTTACTGCTCTTACGATGCTACGGTATACCGGTAAGCGGCTTCCAGTTCCTGTTCGGCCACGTTAGGGTGAGCAACGAATATGTCGTATTCGACTAGTTAAAACCGCATTGAACGCTTATATCTCTTACTATTAAACAACCGAGTATCCGAACCGACTTTTTCGGATCAGCTGGCGGGCTCCTCTCCGTACGGCAGGCAAAACCGAAGTAGTGAGATCGCGAGTAGTAAATAAAAGACGATGAAAACTCTCTCTTTTTTATTAGTTCCTACCTACATACTTATACATATATACACTACCCCTAGGGGGCGACCCCCTTAGTAAGTAGTCCTTAGGTTAGGAAGGTTTTTTTATACGAATATCGGCGCCGAAGTGACGCCGTCATCGAGCACGCGACGTTTGGCATAGAAGTAGCTTAACGCCGCGCGCTCCTGAATGTAAATCAGCACGGACGATTCCTTCACTTGGAAGGCGCGGTTCTAGCCGCCGGCGCTCCGTTGTCCGCGCAGCACGCTGAGGAAGACTCTGACGCTTGCTCAGCCCCTTCTTGCTGTTCTTAACCCCACCGGCGTCGCCGATACAGTAGTAGGTCTTGCTGCAGAGCACGACGATACCGCGACCGGACCATTCCTCTTTGAAGAGGCCCGGCGTTCGCTTATCGTACCTGCGCCGTTTCGCGCAACATTCGGCGGGCGCGTCCCACGCTCGGCCGGCGAGTCTGCACTGCACGTACGCCTCCGCGTGCGCGTCGCAGTGTTCCGACGGGAACCATTCTCCGCGGTGCCGGAAGTAGCGCTCGCGTTAGACGTCGCCACGAGCTCGTCGATGTCGCGTCCCGCGAGGCTCAAATAGGTTGGTTGTCATGGAACAGGGGGCGCGGTACATAGGCGGCGATCAAGTCGTAGTAAAACTCCAACATAGGCAGTTTGGCGTACTGGTACACGAAGTAGCCGATCTGGATGGGCAGCGCCTACCGAACGGTTCGCTTGTTCAGCGTCGCCTCGTAGAGACCATCGGGAACGACGACGTCGGGGTGCCGGAAGCGTCTATCATTGATCAGCGTCGCGGCGCCAGCGGACGTGCAGTACTTGATGTCGCGGTGCAGATCGACCCTCGTGATAGATTTCCCGTAGGAACTGTTCCCGAGAAGCTTGAACGTATCGACGAGGATGGCCTTGTCGGGGTCGGCGTCGCCCTCGCGTCGCGCGGCGGAGACCATGTCGGCGAAGCGAAGAAAGCACGCGATCGGCTCGTACTCGACGTTCTGGTACACGCGCTCGACGACGAGTCCGTGCCACAGATACCACCGTAGTAGGGGCGTCCCGAGTAGAATCTTGGTGCAGATAAAACTCCCCACGAGCGTCCGCTGAGGTCGGGCCAGGAGCTCGTGCGTTTCGGCGTAGCGACGCATGAACGGGCTGAGATCATCGCACGCGATGTAGGCGTTCTTGAAGATCGGCTGCATCTCGCAGAAGGTGTCGCGCAGCTCGTCCGGGACGGCGATGTCGCATTCGATCAGGCCGAAGAGAGCGCCGTCGAGTACGGCTTTCAGGATCGTCGATCTCGTAATGGCGCCGCCGCCGCCGGTCCAGCGACGTGTCTCCTGCGGCGGCGGCGGCGGCGGCGGCGGCGGCCTCATCTCGCGCCACTGGCACTCCCACTTCTCTCAAAGACGGTGACGAAGTGGCGAAGGTAGGTCGTGACGGCGGCCGTCTCGGCGTACATTTGACTCATCGGCTTTCCGTTCACCTCGTTCGTTTCCTTCCCCGTGCACGGGCAGCCGTGGAAGTATCTTCCTTGGAACTGGTACGCCGACTGTGTCTCGCGACACCAGCCGTCGACCCGGTACTTGCCGACGCGCTTCTCGCGCCCGTTGAGCTGGTGTCGTACACAAGCCCACGTCCGCTCGGCCTCCCACGTCAGCCACTGCACGGCCACGCGACTGTAGCGGTGCACGCTTTCCGGCCGAAAGGCGTTCGAATCGAAGCCGACGTTCGAGCGGCAGGGGCGCTCCGTCTCGCCGTACTCGGCGCGACGAAGAACATTCACGTCGACCTCGTGATAGCGCGCGAAAATGATCGAGGGACCGCCGACGATCTGTGATTGCAGGAGCCTGTGCAGGTCCTTGTTCTGTTCGTTGAAGAGCGTGAAGTGCGAACGCCGCCCTCGCACGTCGATTCATGACACCGTAATCGATAGGCGGTTGGCCACAGCGATTCGCAGCACTTCCCGCATAAGTACGTGTGACAGAACATCGAGACGTCGGTTATATAAGAATAGTGCGACTCGAACAGATTTTCGTTGATGGAAGTTGGTTAGCGGTGCAGTGAACGACGGACCAATTTGGCGGACGTTTTCGCCGTCGCCGCTTCCTCCGTCAGTCGATACTCATCCACATTCGATTCAAAGACCGTCTCCACCCGGTCAAGCTCGTTCAGGGGAACGCCGACGAACGCGTATGGGTCGGCGTCGCTGTAGTCGGTGTAGAGTTTTAAGGCCGGGGGCGTCAAATCGTCTACGTGGCGCCTAGCGCCTCGATGAAGCGCCAGACAACGGAAGAGGCACAGGTTATCGGTGTAGTGTTGATTGTGTCGATCTTTCGCTAGACCGATGAGCGCCCTGTTGGTGCGCAGGTAGTCGGGGAGTCGCGCGTAGAAACACCCGATAGGATGGTGGATGATGGCGTTGAGGAAGTAGGTAACGTTCGTCACCAATTCGGCGATCCACCCCGAGATGGGTCTCTGCGCTATGACGTACTGAAGAACGTCGGGCTGTCGGACGGTCTGGAGGAAGCGTTCGAACGACGCGGCGTCGGTGACGAGGGCGAGCGTCTCGAGATAGCGACCGCAGCAGATGTACGACGAATGGAAGTACCTGTAGCGTCCCGTCACCTAGTGTCGAAGGATAAACCCAAAACTTAAGTTGATTTTAAACGCTCGAGTCTGCTCCTACAAAATCAGTCGTAGTCGGGCGTCGAGCGCGCCCGTGTCCAAACAATCGGTCATTTCTTAGTTATATCTCGACGTGACCGCGCGCTATTGACGTGCGGATGCTCGACCAGTGCTCGCGAACGTTACGCCGTAGGCCGTCCGACACCACGTCGTCGGGTGTTGGTGGTGGTGGTGGTGGTGGTGGTGGTGGCGGTGGCGGCGGCGGCGGCGTCGGTGGTGGATTACCGCAGGCTCTTAGATGCCTCAACATACTATCGCGACGGGCAAACGATCGACCGCATTTCGG